>PVIR01028310.1:0-22064 GCA_004026965.1 Petromus typicus | reverse complement strand
GCACTGCAAGTGGGAGCACGAACCTCACCCCCAGGAAAGGCGATTCAGCTTTATGTGTAAAGGTTTTGACAAATATCTGCATCTTTGACCCAGTAATTCTATTCCCAGATGGATAATTTAAAGAAATAATCAAATGGCTTCACTATTGAATTCTACCAATTCTGAAAGAACTAATACAAATTCTTTCCGACTTCTTCCAAAAATTAGAGAAGGGATATTTCCTAATTTACTCTGCTAGCCCAGTAGGACCTTGATAGCAAAACCAGAAAAAGGACATAGAGAAAAGAAACTCCATGCCAGTATCTCTTATTAGTGTAGATACATAATTTTTTAAATAGGATATTATCAAGCAGAGCCCAACAGCATATGAAAATAATTATACACCACAACCACATGGGTTTATTGCAGGAATCCGAGGTTGATTTAATGTTTGAAAATAAATTAACAATAGAATAAAAAGAAAGTTTTATGATCACCTCATTAGGTACATAAAAAGCATTTGACAAACACTTTACTCATTTATGATAAAAAAATGAACTAAGAACAGACTGCAATCTGACAAAGGCCATCTATGAAATGTGTATATCAATAGCATTCTGCATACATGCAAAAGCAGTCCAAAAGAGAAATTAAGAAAAATTCCACTGACATTAATATCAAGAAGAATAAAATGTTTAAGAATAAACTAAAAAATTATATATAAAAAATTACTAATAATTATATATAAAATAACTAAAAAATTATATTCTAAGAACAACAAAACAGTAGGATGACCTAATAACAAAAATAGTCTATGTTCATGGATTAGAAAACTTAATGTTGTTAGGATGATGATATTCTCCTCAAATAATCTGATAGGTCTGCTTCAAAACCTCAGCTACCATAACACCACCTGACTTCTTTGTGTACACTGCCCAGTTGATCCTGAAATTCACTGGGAAATGTAAGTGATCCAAAATCCAGAAGAGCCAAAAGCAGTCTTGAAGAAAAGAAAAACACAGCTGAAGGAGTCACTGTGTTTGTGTGTGTGCATGTGTGTGTGTGCATGTGTGCGTGTGCCCGTGAAAGTGTGCATGTGAGTCCCTGGGCAGACACGCTTCGTGATTTTAAAACTTACTACAAATAATAATATTCAAGATAATGCAGTACTGGTACTTACTACAAATAATAATACTCAAGATAATGCAGTACTGGTACTTACTACAAGTAATAATACTAAAGATAATGCAGTACTGGTACTTACTGCAAGTAATAATACTAAAGATAATGCAGTACTGGTACTTACTACAAATAATAATGTTCAAGATAATGCAGTACTGGCATGAGGCTAAACAGTGCAGTAGAATGGAGAGCCCAGCAATGAATCCACACAGCAATGCAAATTGGTTTTAGACCAAAATGCCAGAACCATTCAATAGGGCAGAGATATAGCTCAGCAGCACAGAGCCTACTTAGCAAGCATGAGGTCTTGAGTTCAATTCCTGGTACTAAGATAAAAAAAGACAGACCATTCAATAGAGAAAGAGAGGTCTTTTCAACAAATGACACTAAATTCACATGCAAAAGAATGAAACTGGATCTCCTACCTAATATTACATGCAAAAATCAGCTCAAAATGGGTCAAAGTCCTAGAAGAAAGATAAAAAATCATAACAATCTTATATCCACTTCAAAGAACATTATTAAGAAAGTACAGAAATAATTCATAGATGGAAAATATTTGTAACCCATATAATTGATGATAAGGGACTTAAATAATGAAGAACTTTTTTTTTAGGTTTTTTTGAGACAGGGTCTCGCTTTGTGGTTCAGGCTGGCCCTGAGCTCAGCCTCAAACTCACATCACAACCCTCCTGCCTCTGCCTCCCGAGTGCTGGGATGACAGGCGTGAGCCACCACGCCCGGCACTGTGGTATGGGGTACTGGTTGCTGCTGGGTGTGGGTCTCCACACCCAGTATTGTTATGTGGTTACCGGGGAATCAAACCCGAGTCCTTGCGCTTGCAAGACAGGCTCCGGAACCACTGAGCTAACTCCCCGGCCCTAATGAAGAACTTTTACAACTCAATAATTTAAAAAAAATTTACCAATTTTAAGAAGGGCAATGCATCTAAACAGACATCTCTCCAAAAAAGATATATAAAGGGCCAAGAAATAACCAGAGAAGAGAAAATCTTACATATAATTATATGTATATTCAAGTAGCTCACTACAGCAATATTGATTTAGTGGCCAAAGAAGTAACCCAGATATCTAAAAGTAGGGAAATATTTGCATGGATTATATTCCATCCAGACACTGCAATGTGGTGCTGTCACCCCAGAGATTTGTAAAAGTGGAGCAGGGAGATGCTCCAGCCCAAGAGCCTGGACCCAGGACGTTTCCGAAGGGGTCCCAGGTGTATCAGGGGCTGAGTCACGTCTGTGGGCGAATCACTTAACATGCCTCAACTTCATTTTCTTTATCTGCAGGTTTTCCTAGCATTAAAGGAAATCATCCATGTAAAGCGCTTAGCACACTGCAGAGCACATAATAAATATTACATAAATGTTTGAAAGATGACTACAGTGCATGTTTGTTAAAATGCTGACATCCTTAAGACATACTATCATGTAAAGAAACAGATAAGATCTACATAAAATATTCAACAAATTTAATGAATGATCAGGTGGATATGTTGGTAGATGAATGAAGAGGATGAATAAATGATGAATATAGAAGTATATAATGGAATATTATATTATTTCTTTTCCTAAATTGGAACAGGCCAAATAGTTTATTACTTATTTACTGTATCATGCCTATATCTCCTTTGAGAATTTTTTTTTTCTTCCTGGTACTGGGAATCAAACTCAGGACTTTGTGCTTACCAGGTAAATGTGGGGCCACTGAGCTAAATCCTCAGCCCTAAGAATTCTTACTCTGTTCTAAAATGTTGCTGTTTTGCCTGGGTTTTCTAAGAGGGACTTATATTATTGAGAACATTCACAGACTGTAGGAAGGCTAGCGCTTCTCAGACTCAGTACTTACTACCAGCGTTTTGTGCCATGCAGAGGACTGAACCCAGGGCCGTGCACAGTGAGGCCAGCACTCTACGCCGAACCCTGCCCCGGCCAGGCCAGTGCAGCCTCACTGTTGCTCACATGTGCAGGAGACAGCCTGCAGTGTGCTGGCACTACAAGTGTATCCCTTATTTAACTTACTGGTTGTTTTTAATTCCCCCCTTGCTGGCAATTAGTAATCAAATTCTTAATTAGCTTAAATCCACCTGGCTATTTTTCACCTAATAAATCAATTAATTCAATTCACATGGAGGATATTATACTCAGTGCCATATTTCAGTCATTACTGACCATCATTGTGTGTGGTTGCCGTACACAGAAGTGAAGACATGACATCCAAGCAGAATTGTTTATTCTCTACTGTTTTGCAGTCTGTCAGAGAAGTGGAGAGTGTGGTGAGTGTTTTTAATGGAGAAAGGGGGTTAGCACCAGGGCTCTGAAGACTGAGACAGAAATTAGGCGTCCAGTGTACATTATAAACAGGTTCACAGGAAGGTTACGGCCTTTTCACATATACCTGATGGAGTGCAGTGTCATTCATTTCAGACTCAAATTGTATTTGTTCCCAGAAAAATTGTGAGATTATATTCTCTGTTGTTGCAGCAGGCATGGCTAAACAGAGAACTCTGGATTCTGGGAACATGTCAAGAAGGTAATGCACATAATTAAACTTTGCCCCAACTCCCTTGATGGGCAAAGAGTTTAGGGGAAAAGGGTAAATTTAAGATTTTTGTTTTAAAAATTAACTTGAAGAAAGACTTTTCATTTTTCTAATAATGTTTCTTTGCACCACCAAATATCATGCTTCTTGAAAGAGACCTCTTGAGGGGAATGGTAGCGAAATAGCAGTGTGGAGAAAGTTTCAGTGATCAAAATAAAAATTTCAAAAGAGGTCAGATTTTTATGCAAACTCTTACCTCTCAGTCTCTTAATTTTCCAAGATATCCTGCCTAAGGATTTTGACTATTTAAAAACCCCCAAATTCCAAATGTAATCAATACATCAAAATGCTTAGAGGCTAGGGGTATTGCTCGGTGTTGAGCACTTGCCTAGCTTTGCACAAGACCTCATGTTTGCTGCTTAGAATAAAAAAAAGAAACAAAAAAATTTAGTCAGTCACTGAACTATACTGTACACTGCTCCAGCTTACTGGTAGATTTCACTGAGAAGTGTAAAAATGCTCTTGCTGATTGACAAAATCGACTCTTACTCAACTTTTCTGACTCATGTTGTAAAGTATTTAGGAGTCTCAAAGAAAACCCGGGGAATTAATGAGCCTACATAAGGACTAATCTTATGGAAGTACAAGTTCTGCTTCCCCAGGAGTTAAGGAAATCAGGCCTTAACTTTTTTAAAGCCATGATTGATATGTAACTCACAGACCATAAAACCCAACCTCTTAAAATGTGCAATTCAGTGATTATGATGTATTTACATAATTATACAAACATTGCTAATACCTAATCCCAGAATATTTTCATCACTCCAAAACAAGAGTTCTCTACCCATGACCAGTCACATCCCATTTCCCACTCACCCTGGGCTTTGGCAACCAACGACGTGGTTTGTTTCTTTATCATTTAGATAATTCTACTAAATGGAATCATATTATATGGGGCCCTTTTTAGGTTGTTTTTTATTTACTATAATATTTCCAAAGCTGATCCATTTGGTACCACGTATTAATTATTTCCTTTTAGCTGCTAAAAGTACTCCATTTTATGTATTTATAATATTTTGCTTAACTATTCATTAATTGATGTACATTTGAGTTGTTTACACTATTGGATTATGGCAAACAGTGCTGCTATGAGCACATGTACAAGTTTGTATTGTCAAAATGGGCATATTACCAAAAATATATAGATTTAATGCAATTTCAATCAAAATGTAAACAATATTCATTGAAACAGAAAAACTACCTTAAAACTTATATGGAACAATAAATGCTGGTGAGGTATTAGGAAAAATAAAACCTTTATACATTGTTAGCAGAAAAGCAAACTAGTACAATTACTATGAAAATCAGTATAGAGATTCCTCAGTGAAATAAAAATGGAGATGCCATTTGACTAAGCTATACTTCTTTTGGCGATCTTCCCTAAAGAGTTGTTAACGGCATTGTATTACAGTGATATATGAATCTTCATGAATCATATCATATCTACACACATAATAGCTCAATCTTGGAAACAGCCTATATCCCATCACAAGACAAATAGCTAAATAAAATCATAGATATAGACATATATAATGAAATACTATTGGGCCATAAAAAAGGGTAAATTTGAGTCATTTATAGGAAAATGGATGACCTTGAAACCATAAAGCTAAGTGAAATAAATCAGACACACAAGTTTTGTTTTGTTTTGAGACAGGGTCTCACTTTGTAGTTCAGGCATAGTTGTACGTGGTTACTGGGTATTGAACCTGAGACCTTGCACCTGCAAGGCAGGCACTGGAACCACTGAGCTAAATCCCCAGCCCCAGACACACAAGTTTAAAGAGTAATAGTTTATCTTATATGAAAAACCTAAAACAGTATAAGGAGCAAAATAAAAGATAGATGACAAGAATCAGGGAGATAAATTTTGTGGAGAAGGGAAGGGGCTCTGAGGATAGGGGAGGCAGGAGGGAGGATAGGGAAAAAAGGTAGAAAGGTGAAGGATCAAGATGCAGTCTGTATATGTCCTAATTTCCCATGATCAGTGCAATTATTATGTTTCATAACCATGTAAGAATCAAAATGGAAAAAAGTTCTTATGGATTTAATTTTTAATATTAGAAAACCTACACCATACAGTAGGTCTATGTTTAAAACTTTCATGAAATATTAGATATTTTCCGGGCCGGGGAGTTAGCTCAGTGGTTCCGGCGCCTGTCTTGCAAGTGCGAGGACCCAGGTTCGATCCCCGGTAACCACATACAATACTGGGTGTGGAGATCACGCCCAGCAGCAACCAGTACCACATACCACAGTGCCGGGCGTGGTGGCTCACGCCTGTAATCCCAGCACTCCAGAGGCAGAGGCAGGAGGATTGCTGTGATGTGAGTTTGAGGCTGAGCTCCGGGCCAGCCTGAATCACAAAGCGAGACCCTGTCTCAAAAAACCTAAAAAATATATATATATATATATATATATTAGATATTTTCCAAAGTGGAGGCACCAGTTTCCATACCTGTCAGTTGTGGAAGAGTGTGCCAACTTCTCATCCCTTTCCCACATTTACTATAGTCTATTTTATCATAGCTCTCCTAATGAAGTACTGCTCAGACTTTGTGTTTTGATTTGGATTTCTCTAATGATTTATACCACTGAATATCATTTCACATACTTATTGCCATTTATTATTTTCTCTGGAAAAATATTCACATCCTTCACTGAATTTTTTAAAATAGGGCTTTGTTGTGTATTAGTGTTGATCTGTAAGTCATTTCTATATTCTGAACATGGGCTGGGGAATAAGCTCAGTGCCTGCCAAGCA
Organism: Petromus typicus; assembly: GCA_004026965.1. Lineage (NCBI taxonomy): Eukaryota > Metazoa > Chordata > Mammalia > Rodentia > Petromuridae > Petromus > Petromus typicus. Next base: position 15,518 of record PVIR01028310.1, on the reverse strand, counting down.
CAAGGTCCTGAGTTTGATTCCATACTGCTAAAAAGCTTCAATTTCTATATTCTGAGTACATGTCCTATGTTAGGTAAATGTTTTACAATTTTTTTTCTATCATATATTTTATCTGTTCACTTTTTGATGGTGTCTCTTAAAACACAAAATATTTTAATTCTGAAGACAACTTTTTCTATTTTTATGAGTCAAGCCCACAGTTCCTCAAGAGGTAAATGGACCTACCACAGACTCTGACAGAGCCCTAGAGTGGCGGCACTGGGAGGCTAAGCCTGCTGGAACCCAGAGGTCCACCCAGCAGCCAAGGCTACATGCTAGCGTGTGTCACAAACAGAGAGCACAGAGATTTCCGGGAAGAGAGCAGAGCAGGAAGCAGCAACAAGTCAGCATCTTCAAGATTCCGTATCCAGACACTGGAAAATAACACCTGGGGGAAGAAAAGGAGGAGAGAGTGGGACCCTGTGAGCCAGGAAGATTCTGGGAAAGCTGGAGGCCACAGTGGATTTAGTGTTTGCTTTGCAAGTACAAGGTCACAAGTTTGATACCTGGTACTAAAAATAACATAAAATAAAATATTCCTCCAAATTTTCACGTGTGTGGAAGCTCACTGGATCGACAGGCTGCTATGCTCACTGGTGTATCCATCCATTCAGTTCAGTAGCGGCATGCTTGGTCTGGATGTAGGCCTGCCTGAAGGTGCATTCAGGGGAGTGTGACCGGGGAGCGTGTGTTCTTGTCCTTGACTGCTCCCTCCTGCCCGACAGTGTAGGCCAAGCACATTTCCCAGTGCAGTGTCCTCTGGCCATCCTGGTTTTGCCTTCAAACCAGTCACTTTTCCACTGATACCATGAGCCAAAGTGAACTCCTCCTTTAAATTAGAGCGGTGGGTATCGTGTCCAACTCAAGGAAAGTGACAAAGACAGATCTGGAGTTCACCGGAAGTCTCATGTGTTTAGAAAGCGACTGCATCATGGGGCCTCTAAGTTCCTCAGTGGGTTAACTGATGAGTTCATATTAAACCTCTCCTTTAAGCTGCAGGTGTCAGGTATTTCGTTCATTGATGGAAAGTGACTAGTACAATCCGCGAATCACTTCAAAGCTTCAGAGAGCGAAGGCTGCAGGACCAACAACTAACCCAAGAATCTAATAGAAGACATATCCCTGAGAAGAGAGGCATTATTAGCATTTATTTCCTTAGGGTAGTTGTGGGATGCCACACATGCTTCTTCATTGGTAAAAATGTTTGCCGGACTGCTGAAAGCGGAGTATGCGAAAGGGTAAAACTGCATACTGTTTAGGAGCCATAGACACAAAGGGATTTGTGCACACACGTAGGTGTTTTCTCAAAGGACATCAGGGCTCACAAGGAATAATAGAGGCAGTAATGACAAAAGGCGGGAGGGGGGCTGCTGCAGGAAAGCACAAAGTCCATCAAGGTAAGCAGTTAAACAAAGGGGAAAAAAAGGCGCTTATGACAGGAAAATTCTATGACAAGGAGAAACCATTGCACATCAGTTATAACCTTCAGTATAAATTGTCTGTATTCACCAATCAAAACAAGCAGATTGGCAGGGTGCGTCAAGAAACAAGATCCAACAATATGCTGCACACAAGAAACACATTTCACTGAAAGAAATTCATAGACTGAAAGTCAAAGGAAGGAAAATAATGCTTCATATCACAGAGGTGTAAATACCATATCTTTTCCTCTGGTATGAGAAACTAAAGATGTAAATGGCTTCTAAACTGTATGATAGACATTGTGAACTAGAAAATATTCAGAGGGATGTAGGGGTACATAAAGAAGGGAAAGAAAAAATTTGTTGGTTAGCAGGCCAGGGATTTAGCTCAGTGGTTCCAGAGCCTGCCTTGCTAGTGCAAGGTGCCAGGTTCAGTCCCTGGTAACCACATACAACAATGCTGGGCCTAACTAGGAGGCCTCAGTACCCCACTATATAATTAGATAGATCAACTAGATTTTAAAAAATCAAAGAAAAATCACAACAAAACCAAATCTTTGAACAAACGAACTGAGTAGATGTCTAGAGAATGTTCTATCTCACAACATCAGAATACACATTTTTATCAACTGAATATTTAATTTCAATATTTAACAGAGTATTCTCCATTACATACTACATTTTAGCTCATAAAATATGCTTAAGTAAATATAAAGAGATGGAAATCCATGCATGGTATTAGACAATAGTGCAATTAAACTGGAAATCAACAAAAATAAATCATAAGAACTTCACAAACATATGGAAACTAAATAACATGCTCATGACCAACCAGTGTGTCACAGATAAAATTAAAGGAGAAATTAGACAGTTTCTAAAATTAAACAGTAATACCAGCACAACATACCAGAACTTATAGAATGCAATGAAAGCAGTCTACTGAGGGAAATTGATAGCAGTGAATTCCACACTAGAAAAATAGTGAATTCAAATAAACTATCAATGTTAAACCTCAAGTAGAAAAAGAAGAACAAGTCAAGCCCAAAGATCTTATAAGGGAGGAAATTATATAAAGGTCAGGGAAGGAATCAATGTAATAGAGACTAAGAGAACAATAACAAGAATCAAGGAATCTATGAGTTGGTTCTTCAAAAGTTTCGATAAAACTGACAAACCCTTAGCCAACCTTATCAAAAAAATAAGGAAAGAAAAAACTCAATTGATGCAATTAGAAATGAAATAGTGAAACCATGAGAGATTCTGAAGAAATCCAGAAAATCAACACTTACATCAAGAATCTATATTTTAGGGCTGGGGATTTAGCTCAGTAGCTCCGGTGCCTGTCTTGCAAGTGCAAGGACCCGGGTTCAATCCCAGGTAACCACACACATTACAGGGCATGGAGACCCACACCCGGCAGCAACCAGTACCACATACCACAGTGCCAGGCATGGTGGCTCACGCCTATAATCCCAGCACTCGGGAGGCAGAGGCAGGAGGATTGCTGTGATGTGAGTTTGAGGCTGAGCTCAGGGCCAGCCTGAACCACAAAGCGAGACCCTGTCTCAAAACAACAACAAAGAATTTATACTTTAATAGATGAAAAACACAGCATAAATGAACAGATTTTAGATACATATGAATTACCAAATCTGAATCAAGTTCTAAATAACCCAGCATCAGTCATTGAAATTGCAACTGTAGTTAAAAACTTACCAACAAAGAAAGCTCAGTTCCTGACAAATTTACTGCTGAATTCTACAAGAAATTTAGAGAAGATCTAATACCGCTCTTCAAACTCTTCATGAAAGTGAAAGGGAAGAAATACTCCCAAACGCATTTCTAGAAGCAAACTTTACCCTGATGCAAAAATCAGAGAAGAAGCCAAACAAACAGAACTACAGGACGGTCTCTCTAAGGAGCATAGATGCAAAAATGCTCAGCAAGATTCTGGCAAACAGAATGCAGCAAATCATCAAGAAGAGTGTGCATGACCAAGTAGGATGCATCCGGGGATGAAAGGATGGTTCAACAGACACCAATCAATAAATGTAATAAACCATATTAACCACCAAAGACAAAACCCATCTGATTATGTCAATAGACACAGAAAGCGCACTTCACAGAGTTCAATACCCATTCATGAAAAAAATACCTACAGAAAACCGAAGCAGATCATCTTTATCTCAATCTAATAACAGCCATCTATGACAAACCAATAGCCAACATCATACTAATCGGTTAAAAAGTGAAAGGTTTCACTCTAAAATCAGGAGTAAGGATGTCTACTATCACCACTGCTAAAGTTCTAGAAACATTAGCCAGAACATTTAGACAAGAGAAAGACATAATAAGGACATGAAGTTAAATGATCATTATTTGAAGATTACATGATATTCTGCATGGAAGATCCTAAAAATTCCACCAAAAACTTCTAGATCAAATAACCAAATTCAGCAGTGTAGCTGGATACAAGGTCAACATTCAAAAATCAATAGCATTGCTGAGCACAAATAAACTAACTGAGAGAAATTAGGGAAACCTCATAATTCACAATAACATAAAAAGTACTTTGGAATCAAAGATAACTAAAATTCAATTTATCAGGACACACAAGAAAAAACAGCAACCAGTCTCCACATCAGTGCAGTTCCCAAAGGACGTGCCTGTGTTGCCCGAGGAGGTTCGGCTAAATGGCAGATTCTAGAATTTTCTTCTGGAATTTTGACATGAAGGAGGCCTCACTAGGGTTGTTTAGGTTGTTCTCAAACTCCTGGGCTCGACAGATCCTTCTGCCTCAGCATCTTGAGTAGCTGGGTCCACGGGCATGTGAAATGATACCCAGCTTGAATCTGGAATTTTGATTTAAAATTTTGTGATCTTATTATGTCTAAATATTTGGAGCTTTGTTATAGTACTGTCTTCAGGAAAACCAAGATGACTTAGACAAGTAGAAGCACTCTATAGCTAAGAAACTAAGTTCTGTTCCTACAACTGGTGTCCGTGGGTCACAAGGTTGTGCTTCTGGTTGGTTGTTTTTGTGGGGCTGAGAACTGAACCCACGTAAGCTTGTCAGACCGAGAGAGCAGGATTCAAGTTGAACTCCCCGAGGACAAGGTCTAAAGTGGACAGGGACATACTGACAAGTAACCCAAGCGTATACAATACTATTGGTATAAATTGCAAATTTCAGGAAAGCCTTATCATGTTCTTTCTCATCACGTCCCAAGTAAAAGCAGAGTAGACAGCACCAGCACCGGAGTGAGATTGGGCTAATCTGTTGATCCTTTATCTTCCTGTTCCTGGCACACTGGCAACCCTCCTTGGATGTGGATCCTGTGTGCCAAGCTAAACCAGTCTTGTTCAGGTTCAGTGACCCTGAGCCCAGCAGTAGAGCCCAGGACCTGCCCCAGCTGCCAGCCTTTCCCTGTGGATAAAGGCCTACCCATCTCACACCTTTCCTGTGTACAACGCGGTCCAGATGGAATGGAACATAATCTAAAGCTAGACACTAGATTATTTTCTGGGTGGATGGAAAATTGCTGGAGGAAATTAACTCTTCCTCCTAGCCAAACTGTGAAAAATAGCCAAGTGAGTTCTTGCTACACGTTGAGAAATAAGCTTTTTCTTGTGTACTAAACATTGGCATGGTGTCTACAGCAAACATGAGCCAGGCATGTAAAAACCACTGGTGCACACGACGAAGCTGTGCCTCAGGATTTTATCATTTTGCTCTCTAAGTGCCCTCCAGAAGGTTCCATAAGGGAAATTTCATTTGGGATTTGACCTCTTCTAGAAGAAACAAGATAAGAAAAACATTAACTTCCTTCTTTTCCTGGCTTCCAGGAAACTCGAAGACACTTTGAGAACAATGGTAAACTTAGTGCTTAACAGATTTGCCTCTTATTCCTTTTCTTTGTTCTGAGTTTCATCTTTGTGAGTTGGCTCACATACTTCTTTAACAGAGAGTAAAAATAAATTATTGATTATGTACATAATGAAGGCTTAAAGTTTTCTAAAACCTTCAGGTACACAACCTCAGAATGAGAAAAGTCCAGAATATCTTGCAGTTATCTTGGAAAATAGGGAGTGTGATCAAAATCTATACAGTTGTTACAGTTGTTCTTGGGTAACAGTTCTGTGAGTCCTTCTAGAAGCAAGCTCTTGTCCTGAGAGAAGAATTGGTCAAGACACACACACAACATAGTGAGGCTTTGCATTTATTAAAGGTAGGAAAAGAAATATGCTCTACAGAGTGCCTCTGGGCCAAGTCAGGTAGGAAAAGGGGCGCCCTCTGGAGAGTGGAAAGTGGGCCACTGAGAAAGAACATCAGGACCACAAGGCTAACGGCTGCTGTCTTTGGTCTCCCCATCCCGACATTAGACCTCAGCTATTATATCAAGAGCATGCTTAATTTTGCACCAAAAAATTTAAATTATCATTTTCTATATACAGGGATTGGGCTTATATATCCGGGATCTCCATGACTGACACTTGCCCAGCCAGCTGGCCACACTGATCTCCTGCCTCATAGGGAATGTTCAAATCTTTAAAACATGTAACAGTAAAACATGTTACCTTTCGTCTCTCTCAAAATATTCCTCACTTCCTACATGCTTATCCCATTGTTCATGCCATTTTCTGAAGTAGTTGTAGAAGTTCCTTTTTGAGTGTCTTTAACAAAATGTGACTTAAAAATAGTGACCTCTGCAGCTGAGTGCCACCCAAAGCAAGGCTGTGAAAATATTACAGTGTGTCTTCTTCCTATTCCACTGGATGTAGCATCATACTACTTCTTGCTCTGTCAAAATACCATGAAAGATAAATGCTTTGAGTTGATTCTGCATAGCCAGATACCAACAAAAGTGCAACTAAAGATATTCACAGAAGAGAACTTGCAAACTTTTCAGAAAGTGGCAAGACAAATGTCCTTGAAACAAGAGGGGATACACTGAGGGGCGTTAATAGCAGCGTATCTTTTTTGTAATAAATTTTCGAAATTTAAACATTCATTGTAGTTTGGGATCCTACCTGGTAAAAAGACAAACCAAACTTTTCTCACTTCCAAGTCCTTGACCACAAGGTGTGGTTCTCAAACTCCAAGGAACATCAGCAGTGCCTGCAGGCTTGTGAAGACACACCTGCTGCCCCACCCCCAGAATCTTACAGGGCAGACTTAATACTCACATTCTTTACAAGTTCCTATGCAGTGCAGAGGCTATAGAGCAGGGACTCAAAATGGAGAAGTAGACACAGTAGAGATATATTGTGACAGAAATCTAAATAAAGAAAATATTGTCATAAAGTACACTTAGGCAGAAGGACAAAATAAAACGAAGGGAGGGCAGATACCAAGAAACAGTGAATATATTGGAGAAAATAAAGATAAAAAAGAATCAGGGGAATGAGAGAGCTGGAACTGCAGGGGCAAAAAAATGAATTTTGCTCTAAAGCTGAGATGAAAACTGGACAGGGAAAGAAGGCTGGAATAGGAGGTGAACAGCAGCAGGACAGAAAGGCTGCTGAATGGTGCCATCAGATTGTACCCCCGAAGACTTCAGTTATAACAGAACAGTAAGGAGGCTTGATTGGTGAAAGCAATGCATTTCTCCCAAGAAGTAGTAAAGGGTAAAAGAGATGTGTCCAAGCCTGGCCTGAGATGAGGTTATTTTTGTTTTTGTTTTTTTGAGACAGGGTCTCGCTTTTGTGGTTCAGGCTGGCCCTGAGCTCAGCCTCAAACTCACATCACAGCAATCCTCCTGCCTCTGCCTCCCGAGTGCTGGGATGACAGGCGTGAGCCACCACGCCCGGCACTGTGGTATGTGGTACTGGTTGCTGCTGGGCATAAGTCTCCACACCCAGTATTGTTATATGGTTACCAGGGATCAAACTCGGGCCCTTGCGCTTGCAAGACAGGTGCTGGAACCACTGAGCTATATCTCTGGCCCCCTGAGATGAGGTTTTTAAAGTGAGTTTGTAGTGTGCTAGGGATCAAATTCAAAGCTTCAAGCAAAAGTTGGACACTAAGCTCTGCCCCCAGACCTCACGTGAGTTTCTCATTTGAAGATTTGGAGTAGGTTATTAACTTGAGCAAGTGCTATCATTAGACACCTTCGCATAAGGGTATTTTATAGGATTACAAAATATATATATATATATATATATATATATATATATATATATATATATATATACTATTGCCTATGTAGTCAATGAAAAAGAAAGGAAGAAATATTTCAAATAAGGCTTTAAAATACATCATTAAAGTCCAGTGTGTAAAGAGAAAGCCAACACTGGTCCAGATTTTCAGTACTGATTAATAAGGACAATCGCTGGCAAAGGTAAAGAAGCATGGACTAGTAAGCAGTTTCAGAGAACAGACGCTGAGTTTTACTTCAAAGCCGGACAGGGGGAAATAGGATTGACAAGTGGGAGGAGAGAAGGGGAGATGTGCCACGGGCCATGCACCAGTGGGATGTCTCGGGGTGGCAAGTGTCCACGAATCCTAAGAGGAGCACCCTTAATCCTGGAGACAGCCTTCTCTGCGACGCCCTGTGCTCACGCACCTGCGGGGAACACTAACGCCTATGTACCCTGCAGTGACAGCATGGCCGCGTGTCCCAGGCTAGGGGGAGACGCACATCAGGCCCGCAGACCCACCCTCGTGGTTGGGCTGGGTGCGCCCGGTCTGGGGGCCTGGTGTGTCCACAGCCTGCCCAGGCAAGCCTGGCAGGCCCAGCTGGCAGCAGCGGGGATGGCAACAGCAAAGCCCTCTGTCACCACACCCTGACGGTGCATCTTGCCAAGAGGGGGAAAGGGCAGACCAGCATGGAGTCTGGAAGGCAACCAGCTCCCAGTAGAGACCCAATGTAGTTGAACGTGAAGCAGTAGAAGACATTGCTCTAGCAATCAAGACCAGTAGGAGTGTCAGGGAAGAGGGGAGGCGGCTGCACCGACCACGGTTAGGGAGAAGAGCCCAGGCGGGTCTTCTGGTGCACCTGACTAGGAGGGATTTGGCGGAGATAAGAAGCAACAGTCTTGGACGTTACAGAAGAGAGGAGGAAAGAGAAGCGTGAAAATCACAGCAGGACTCTGGAGCACGGTATCATTTGAGACCCTGAAGGCTGTAGGAAAAAGCCTAAAGGGTCAGCCATCAGAACCGGACTGAGGCTGAACCCAGTGACACGGAAGGAAGGGAGTCATCGGAAGTCGTACATAGTGAAGCACAGGAAAGACGGATCCTTCCCTGTCTGGGCGGGTACTCAGTCCACGCAGCCCTGGCGGTGAGCCACGGAATCCGAGTCAGCAGCTCCGGGCGCCCCGCGCCCTCTCCTAGCAGGACTGATGAGGAGCAGAGTGGCTGCCTTGAACCCCGATACAGACAGCTTTTGGGCTTCTTGCTGCAGCGCCGCGGAAAGCACGATGGGGAAGCCGAAGCGGCGAAGCGGGGCCTTGGGCGTCCTGCGGCCAAGGTCACGAGTCACGAGGTCTGAGGGGAGGTGAGATTTTGAAATGCATCATGTTCAGAGGCTGGCAATCTGGACAGTGGCACGGAAGCCCTGACCGTAAGTTCTGAGGTAATTTTGCAGTAGGATCTGGAGGGAGAAGTTGAAAAAAACATTTGTGCTTGTAAAATTGCTCTTCGGGATTGTACCCACTGTCGGACTGACTAACCTGCTTATGATACCCACGTCCCTGTGGAGAGGACAAGAGTGCCTGCTACATACCGGGTAGAAAATGACAAGTTTTACAGCCATAGTATCTCTGAATCACAGTGAAGACCTCATAAGCCATTGCTGCCATTTTATCAGGGAAAACTTCAGCTCCTAGCATTAAATGTCTTCATTTTCCTAATCGAAGCCTATGTACCGAGACCTGGTCCTGCCAGCGCACGGTGACCTGTGTTCGTGCGTGTGCGCTTTAGGTCAAGGTAGTGGAGCTGAATAAGAACCGAAGAAACACCAGCAGGACTCTGACAGGGGTGGCACAGGTGTGGTGCAGCTGGGGTACAACCATGGCCTTCCACACACGACGCCCTGGGTTCGAACCTCTGCACTGGATACAAAGGAAAGAGGGATGTGGTGCCTCATGCTTTCCTTCCAGGGAAATAAAAGCAAGACATCAACAAGTAAGTGGGTTAGGGTGCTAATTTTTTCCATAATGAGAAATATGAGAAAAATAAAAGCAGACTTTGAACTTTCTTCATGTTCAGGAGAGACATATGACTTTCAAGTCGGGGTGAGTCAGCCGAAGGGGGCTGTTCTTCGCCTTTCCTGCGCTCTGTTTTCTCAAGCACACTCCCAAGTGTTAGATCCTGAAGAAGAGAGCCGGTGATGTCCAAAGTAAACCAGCCGCAGGCAAGCCGAGCACTCAGATGTCTTTTTAATTATGACCGTTTTCCTCCGACCCCAGCATGTGCACTGCCGGCCCCCTCCGTGTCTGCGACAAGGGAGCCAGTCAGCTCAGCCAGTGTAAGGGAGTCCTTATTACCAATGTGTTACGTTTTCTGAGGGTCCCCCAAGGAGCACGGTGTCACAGTGAAATTCTGAAAATAATATTCTTAATTTTTTTGAGAAATTGACTTTTTTTGAGGCAAGGTCTGTCTGTGTAACTTAGTCTGGATAGAAACTTTTAGCCCTCTTGCCCCAGCCTCCTGGGCCCTAGAATTACAAGCATGTGCTGCCGTGCTCACCTGAGCACTTGACTTGTTCCGGGGCCTATTTGTATGCATTTGTGTATGTATGTGCCCGTGTACGCAGACACATATAAAAACATTTTTTGTGCATCTGATGTAAAACTCGTGGTACAAAAAGTCTCAGAACATACGTCAGCATCTGCAGTCCAGGGAGTAGGAGCAGAGTCCCGTGGAGAAAGCCTGCCTCGGCTCCGTGTGGCTGTGGGTACCTGGGGTCTGTCGACTGGAACAAAGCGGGGCACCCCAGCCGCGCTGTCCAGCACACCCTGAAGCCCAGCACAACCTGTTTTCATCTTCCTCAGATGGGACTGCGGTGCCTGCTCTGAGTCTCTGGTCCTCTGACAAGGTTGCAGGATTGTGAATCACATTCTCCTGCGGCCCAGAGAGCCTTCTCATCGTGACTGAATTTAGGGACGTGTAATGAGACTCGAGGGAGGCACCAGGATCAGACAGAGAGAGAGAGAGAGAGAGAGAGAGAGAGAGAAAGAGTGTGCGCCCTCATGCTACTTGAGAGGATCCAGCAGAGGAAAACATGCCTTCCTTAGGATTAACCCAAACAAAGAATAAAACTGTAAGTTTTGTACTTGAGGGGAATGTGGAATGTTTTTTTACAGTGATAACGTCCAAGAATATTCTTTGTCCTGATTTAGGCTTTCAACATGGGAAAATAGACTGTTCAACTGATCTCAAAATGTCTTAAATACTGTCATTCCCTTAAAGTAAAAGTAAAAGGAACCAACAGTCTTTACACTGTCCTGTCACTGATGACACTGCTAATGGTAGAGCCGATCGATCCTCCCTAATGTGGTGGGATCTGTTAATTCAAAAATATTTCTCCTCTTCTAAGTTCTCTTGGCAGTTAAGAAGAAACACACAAGGCATACTAAAATGATTAGGTACTAGCGTGGTAGCTATGACAGAGACATTGAAAAAATGAGACTCACTGTGAAAGAGTATTTGTGAGGTGTTTGTTTTCAAAACGCAGTCTGCAAATGGACTTCGCAAAATATATTCTTTAAGTCCTCAAGAATGTATGACTATGGAAAAAATAATTACCCTTTCAACTCCAGAGAAGGAAAATTGTTGAAACATTGTAGGCAATGCCTATCCAATAATAAAAAAAATGTTTCTTGGATCACAATTTATTCTCTAAACCTTCAAAAGCCTATCATTTATCATTAATTTTGAAATAAAACAGGAAATACCTGTACTAGGAGAACCTTTGAAAACAAGCAGGATAATTGGCAAAGAACATTTTGGGAGGCACTGACAATAAAGTAATGCCTGGATTAGCCTTTCAAAAAATGTGAAATTGTAGCTGGGAGGCATATGTAGCTAGAGATTCAGCATTCCGGCCCTGAGCATTATAACTCAGCTCTCTTGATAATCTGACATATTATTTAACAAAAAGCACATGGAAGAGGTTCCCAGAAGCCAAAGGCAGAGTTCTCATGCAGCTCAAGATAGAACCAGCATAAAGATATTATAGTGTTTGGTGCTGGGCAGTTTCAACAATGAAGAGGAACATTTTTTAAATGTTTATGCATCTGTGATGTGTACACACATTTATGTATATAATCCTCATTGTCATGTTCAAAAAAAGGATTTAGATATGGTTGTGCCTAGTTGGCGTGTGTGTGTGTGTGTGTGTGTGTGTGTGTGTGTTGTGTGTGTGTGAAGCCTAGGGCCGTACAGGTGCCAGTCCACAGCCTGCGCCCGTCTTTGCGTATGCTTCTGTCTCTTATTGTAAGACGTATGTGGGCTCATGGCTGCGCAGCATCTAAATGCTCTTCCTTTGCCCCTTAGTCTGAAGTGGATTTGCCCCACATCTGTGCCTTTGCTCAGATTGCGTATCCTCCCGGACTATTCTGAATGCCCCGCTTTGGACTCTGATGCTCAGAGTTCGTCCAAGTGGCATATCCTTTCCTGATGTCAACAGCCGGATGTCACCTCCCTTATTCTACTTTTTGTCCATTTTTATGATACATTTGTACCTCACTGATGTAAGCTAATTAATGATTACCTGTCTCTCCGTTGTTTCACTCTCAAATGCTAGATAATACAATTGTGAAGAACAATAATTTATTTTACCTTGCTAAAAAATTTAATTGGGAGGCTGTTCAGTTGAGTGGGTGGCAGTGTTCTGGATTTCTATAAAAGCAAACTGAAACTCAACTCAGAGTAACTGGCCAATCAGAAACCAATAACTGACTCTAACTAAAGACTGTACCAATCAGAAGTAGCTAAGAAACCTCTAATAAGTCTAGACTACTGCTTCTCTTAAACCAAATATTTTGGTTTATTTTTTGTGTGTACCATATAAAAATGTTTCCCTTGACTCTAAGATGTAGCACTTGCCTACAGATTAGCAAATGCAAGTTCCGGGGTTTGATCCCCAGCACAAGGAAGGGGGAGGGGACACCCAAAACAGCTACAACCACAAAAGTAAAGAGTTTTTTCCTCCAATTCCTTCAGTGAAGGCTGAATTGTGCAGTCTGGAGAGACCACCTCGTTCTGTACTCAAGCGAATGCTGCAGTTTTAACGCGATTCACTGATCCTTCATAGTCTGTAGAACTGTTGAGTACAGTGACTTCTGCCTGTAATGGGTGCTCAAAACCATTTGATAAGTTAGAATGGGCTTCTCTGAATTGAATTGCTGATGTTTTTAGGTCCAGCTTGAAATAAGAAAATTCACTTTTAATTATTCTTTCAGTCTTGTTTACATAACATCTTCTTTAAAAAATTAATATAAAGATAAGCATTTGATTTTTCTCTCCTTTTATATGAGTTACCGTTTCCTTCCTTCTTCTTTCCCTTTGGGGTCCCAGACAAACAGCTTTGCTCATCATTCAGCTTAATTCTCATTTGTTCCTGAAAGATAGCTGCAGCTACTCGAGTTAAAAAGGCCTCGGAAGGGCAGGGTGCGGAGGGGCAGGGTGTCTGTACCAGCCTCACCCCAGGGCTTGTGAGAAGTACTGCCCGGGAAGACGAAGACACTGTCCTGCCCTTCTCAGAAGCCAGAAGATGAAGACACTGCCCTTCCCTTCTCAGAAGCCGTAAACAATGTTCTGGGGCCCTCCTTCCAAGGCCTGTAGAAACTGTTTTCCACTGATGGGGCCCAAGGGCTGAAGCCTGCACTTGGCTTTTTAGTGCATTGTCAGGTAACAGAAGGCTCACCACCATCGCAAAAGGTCAGCCTTGTCAGTCTGGCCTGAGGAGGGCCCTCCAGGACCTCTCCGCGCCCTCTGGGTCTCTGAAACTGCCTCACCTAGCTCTCAGGGCTTTCCCATGTTACTGTAATGTTGGACTCAGTTGGAGACAGACAGGCGTGCGTCCTCAGGATCGTGGCCTCCCTGGGTGGAATCTGGAGGAGGTCTTTAGGAAGCTCTCAGGCCAGAATGCTCTCCGAGGCCGAGGAGGGAAGGCGCGCTGGACCGGCGCAGGCCGCAGACGTTCCGATCTAGCTTTCACCTCATTGGGGTCCCACAGCAAGGACGTCTTTCACCCCCGACCCCACAGCCTAACACTCCTGGCCGATGGCTCCTGGCCTCCCCTCAACCCCATCCTCTTTAGCCTTTGTTCTAGCGTGTCCCCCAGGGCCTGTACGGACGCACTACACACTCCTAGTTGTCTATCCCGTTTTCTTTTTTGAAGTTGATCATCACGGGCCTGGGGTAAAGTGTCAGAATTGCTCCTCTTGAGACTCCTCCAGACAGTAGGTGGAATAAACGCATTACACAAGAGTCACACTCCCCATCGCGACAGGCTTTCCCCGGCAAAAATGAATATCTGGTTCACATAACAACATAGGTTGACTGCTTGTCTTTCCCCTACTTGACTCTGGGACAAGAGTCTTTTTAGCTCACGACCGCATCTTCTTACCACCTTTACATTCTTTGCACTGAGTCCACAGACCGGAAGAGGAGAGGAAGAATAGAAAAGGTGCCACTTCCTAGAAGCTTTGGTGGAATTACATCTTCCTGTGGATGTGGCGTGATGGGAAATGTGCTCCCTGGTGGGGCGGCGACAGCAGCTGTGACCGAAGCTGCCTCCACCTCTTTGAGTGCAAGTGAGCAGCAAGGTGGGCTGTGGCTGAGGCAGAGGGCCCTGAAGAAACGCGACACAGGCGCAGGGCGCTCCCAGCCAGGACACCGCCTGCTCTCAAGAATTCCAGCAGGTTTCAGAAAGGATGACCGGGACTTGACCCCAGCATGGGACATAAAATGTGACCACTGCCGTTAAGCACTGGCACTGGCCAGCAATTTAACTCTTTTTATACATTCTCGGCTTTATTTTCTAAGACGCTGTCTCACTGCATTGCCCAGGTGGGAATTGAACTTGGAACCTCCTTGCCTTAGTCTCTGAAGCGCTGAGACCTCAGCCGTGTGTCACAGCACAGGACTTAAATTGCTTTCTTTTCTCTACTCCCCATCTCCATGCTCCCCTCCCCCTCCCTCCTCTCTCCCTCCCTCTTTGCTTTCTGCACCTGGATCCAACTCAGGACCTTGTGCCTGAGAGGCAGACGGGTGCCACTGCGCTAAATCCCTTTATTCTTCACTTCCTATGGGGATTTAACCCCAACGTCTTTGCCCAGAGCTACACTCACAGTCCATTAAAATAATTTTTTTTCTGTTTTGAGACAGGATCTTATTGTTAGAGTTGCCACCCTACGAAAGGGCCCCTACACTGTGCCAGATCTGAAATGGCCAGCTTTCCCACGTGCGCCAAGGTCAGTCTGTCAGCAGGCTCCCGACCCTGCCTCCCAGCGCAGCCAATCCCGGGCTGCCACAATGCTCTTCCTACCCCCAACTCCCATAAAGACCCCAGGCCCCTCAGGATTGTCTGAGACAGCCCACCAGTGTCCGCCTCGAATAGTCTTGCTGTGAGTGTTCCTATTTCACTTCTTTCCTTCACTTATCAAGACACTGAATTGACCAGTCTGAGCTGGGGTTTGAGAGTCTCCTGCCTCAGCCTCAGAGTGCTGGGGTACAGGCTGCCATTATGCAGCTCTAATCGCTAAGAGTCACCCTGGTTGTAAGCCTCCCTTGCTCATGAGAAGCATTTAATTCCCAGGCATGTGAAGGGGGAAATACTGAATATTTTAAGGATGAATTTTGATTTGGGGGTAGGGGGGTTGGAATTATTTGAACAGGATTTCTGTATCATCAAGGATTAAAACTTCGTAGGAGGTTTGACTGAGAATGATGGGGGGAGGCTTTCCCAGATTCTCAGATGCTTAAAGTACTTTTTTGAGACTACAAAACTCTAAATCTAAATTTCCCTGATTCAACTCAACTCTTCTCAAGAGCCTTGGGCTGGGGATGCAGCTTCGTGGTAGAGCACTTGCCTTCTATATGCAAGG
>PVIR01028309.1:0-22114 GCA_004026965.1 Petromus typicus | reverse complement strand
TAGAATCATCTGTATGAACAAAAAGAAGTATTTAGTCATCTTTGAAACATTTTTTGTCTAAAATTATTTAAAAATAAAAAGCTTAACTGAAAAATTAAGGCCTGAGAATAAATAATGAAAATTTACTGGACTCTATGACACCCAAAATGGAGGCTTCCTCATTTTCCTCCTGATTTGCAACAATTTTTAATGAGCAGAGATAATTTTTATAGATCAAATTTTTATGTCACCATAATATGCTTTTTAGTGACAGTAGAAATGATTTGAACTCTAGCCATTTCTCAGGGTAACTCTAGTTGTTGAATTTTTCTGTTTTGATAGTTGTGTTCATGAGACAAATACATGGTGTCATTTAGTTCAAGGTAAATTGTACATAAAGGCAAATTTGTCACCTAATGAACTAGCCATTGTGA
Source organism: Petromus typicus (assembly GCA_004026965.1). NCBI lineage: Eukaryota > Metazoa > Chordata > Mammalia > Rodentia > Petromuridae > Petromus > Petromus typicus. The sequence continues at coordinate 21,701 of PVIR01028309.1, read as the reverse complement.
CCCAGTTGGAGTGAGGCACATTTTCAAGCACTAATCATGATAGTCCATCAAAGCTGTTACAGTAGCATCCACAGCTAAGAACACGAGAAGCACTGCTTACCCGTAAATCACAGCAAATCAATGCACTTTTTTACCATTGTACCTTGTCTCTGGCAATGTCTTACTGAATATAAAAAATACAAAATACATCAGGAAATCCTGTGACTTACAGTTATCACTACTCGTATGTTACATTTGTCACTGTGCCACAGCAGTATCTTTAGTTATTTTTACTGTGTTTCATAGCTATTAATTTTTAGGTATTTGTAGGGTGAAAACTATGGATTTTAAGACAAAATTTTGTATTTCATGCAAGACAGTTATCAAGCGTGTTCTTTCTTGATTAATATCTTGTAAACACAATACATTTTTCTGCTTAGGCGGGATTGTACTTTGTTTTACCATTTTATGACTGAGATTAAACTCAAAATACTGGATACTTTCTATGTGCCTAATAATGCTGAGCCTAGAAAAAAATTGAAGGAATTAGATGTGAGAGCTGTCTTATATGTTTTATGTACATCTTTGCTTTTTTATTTGTGTTTTCCTCCTTTTTCCCCACAAAATCATTTGGCCTAAGATATACCAGGTCTTTATAATATGAACACATTTATATCAGCTTAGGTTCAGACAAAACAAACTTTTTAAGGTAAAAATAAAACACTCACTGTGTCTTTTAAGTGTATGCAAACCCTTCATACAAGGTCACCCAGGTTACTGGGCCTCAGGTAACACATGCTCAACAGAACACACTCACTTGGGTGCTCCAGCATTGGAATACTCATTATAAATCTATGGAGCAAACACGGAAAATAATTTCTTAGCATATTTCTTTTAAGAAATCCATTCTATGTATAAAAGAAAAGCCTTCCACATTTTTGCTCAATACCCTAAATTTGGGAAGGATTTTTAAAAAGCAATTTAATGTGGAATTTAATTAATAATTTAATTAATGTGAATCTAATTTTCCAAAACTTAGAATTATTATTTTTAGCATTCATCAATATTACACAAAATATTTAAGCTTTATATTATGATGGGATATATATGTAGATATGAATTTAGAAATAAAAGCCTTACTAATTAGTTTCTAAAGATATTTCTTAAAATTTTATAGTGAAATGATAGTGGATTCATTCTCAATCATAAGAAATGAGAGAGAGGTCTTAATTGTTCTTTGTCTATTTTCTTCCATTGTAGCTAGTAGAGTACAATCCAAATAACATTAACGCCATTGGAGTCATCCAGACCCAGAGCTTTTCCATCATGGTAGGTGCCCCTTACTTGCTTGTTACGGCCACAATCTCCCCTCCCCTCCAATTATCCCTAACCATCTAGTGACTACCAGGCTGCCCAAGATTTTTATAGTTACTTCACTATCCCTCACGGGAAAGACTATGAACATCCTGAGATCATTGTATCAAACTGCAGAAAGAAAAAACAACCACTACAGAAGCACCATGAAATACAATAATCTTAAATTTTCCCAGTTTAGTTTGCAGGGGAGGGGTCGGCTAACCATAGGACCCTTACAGCATTTTAGACAAGATGCTCAGATGAGGGCTGCCATATTAAACAGATAAATACAAGATATCAGTGACATGAATTTCTAATGAAAATTATGCCTCAATGTAGGTGTGATTTCTGTAATATTGGGGGTTTACCAATTTTCTATTGTTCACATGAAATTCAAATTTTGTAGGTGTGCTATGTTTCCTAGCAACCATGGGAAGAAGGAGATGGATGAAAAGCTAATAAAAAGCCCCCCATCTCTCAAGAGAATGTGGGCAGGAGCGCTTAGCTCAGAACTCAGACAGAGAGGGCAGGGATACTGAGAAGGTACACTGCCACAGCCTCGTACACAGGCACTAGCCAAGGATACTCTGAGGAAACTTCCTGTGTGGAAGATGAAGGAGATGTGAAAGGTACTTCATGCGGACCCCTGCAGTGGATTCAGGAACAGAAAGAGACACTCATGGAAAAAGTGATGAAATTCAAGTAAAGACTATAGCTTATTTTCTTGATCCTCACCAAGAGTAACTTCAGCATTTTGCCATTGTGGTAGTAGCACTTGAAATCCCAGCACTTGGGAGGCTGAGGCAGGGGGATCACTGTGAGTCTGAGATTTGGGTTTGGGCTCTGTAGTGAGTTGAAGGACAGCCTGAAATACATAATGAGACCCTGATTCAAAAACTGAAGGAAAAAAAAAACTCACTGCATTTAGATACTGTACTACCAGTATGTAGGACTATAGCCATTGGGCATTTTCTACATTCATAGTGAACATACAGAAATATAGAAAGTCACAACAACAGTACAATAGCCATCACTGTGCCAGGTTGAAATTATTTCAAATGCAACATTAAAAAACCACTTCTATGTTACTGAAAAATGAGGAAATCTGTGAAATTAACACATGGTATGAATAACATAAGCCATTTCTTAGTACATAATCACAAAGTTGTCTTATATTTTACACTTGTGAAAATAAAACAAATATAGATATTTTAATTTAGAATCATCTAAATTACTTACTATATTTTTTCTCATATCTGAATCCTCACATGGCAGAAAACACTTTTGATTAGATGTACATTAATGTTGTATCTTGCTCTTGGGTTTTACATACTTCCCTTCCATATATTACCCAATACTTTTAGTAGGTTAAAATAAGTGACTAAATTCTTCAAAAAAACTCATTATTCTTCTTAAATATTCACATCATTTTTGTAAAACTCTTTATGAACACTTGTGTTATTAACAAATGAGATCAAGTTAAAGTAGTAATAATCTTGACAATCTGAAATATCTCAAGGTCAGCATTTCACAGAATGTCTCCCAATTAAGTTTCTCAGGTGTCTCTTTACACGTGAGATTCAAGCTGTGTATATTAAAATATTGGAAAACTATTTGAAAACATTTAAATATATGTGGTAGAAAGCATGGTGCTCTTTGCACTGATTTACTCCAACTGGTAGGTCATTTTGATTTATCTCTATAATGATACACTTCATTTTAATCATTTCATAACTTTCTCCTTTCATTTTTTAAAGAATTTTGGAAATAGAGTTTTGGAAAGTGTGAAAATACAATCCATCATCAAACTTTCAATTTAATTATTTCTGTGATTTTAGCATTTCAGTTTAGGTTCTTGATTTCTTATTTTATCCAACACATTTTAATTCCTCACCTCTGCAAAGAGCATTCAAACAGTGTGACAACGGCCCTAGGCAATTTTCTGTATGTTGGATAATGGCTGTTCAACGTGGTCTAGGGTTTATCAAATTCAGTAAGGTTGAAAAACAAGTAGTGTTTGGGATTTCTTTTCCATCTCCCTATCATCTTCTTTGTGAGTTATTCTGCTTGTTCTGCCCTTGCTAGCACCTGCCTCTCCTGTGTGGCCGCATCTGACAGGGAGGTTACAACAGGCTTGTGCTGCTTGGGGATAGAGAAAGTGGTACTCTGTGGAGCTGCCTGATCCAGCTTCCTCTAGGCCGTGCATTTGCCAGTGTTGGGACGCTGTCTACAATGCTCCCACGGGGATCCCTGAGTCCATGATCTCAATTCTCCCATGATTCTGGTCACAAACCAAACTGTGCAAGAACAGAATCAAATTTTCCCATAAAGTCAACAATCAACTTGACCACTGAATTCGATCTACTTCTCGTCCATCTTGGTTTGTGACCAGAATCATGGAAATAATTCAGTTCATGAGCCATGGAACCATATTTCACTCAACATTTCGTCTGAATAAAGAGAATTTCTTGAAGATAATACCATCTTGTTAAATTGCTTCCCTCAACCTAGACAACATCCACCGTGGAGCTACCATCCAGCCCTTCAAAATTATTAAGAACTGTGCAACATAAAACTCAGTAAATATAAAATTCTTATACCAAGCCAATATTATTCTACTTTGAAATGAGTGAGAAAATTAGAATAATAAAAGTTTTAAAACTTTCGCAGAACTTTATCTGGCATCTCTACAAAGATGGTATACATTGAATTTGTATTCGTTTTAAAACATAGTTATAATTTCTAACTTATTAAGCATGCATTAATGATAGAACTAATTTAATAGTAAACATTTGACCTACAAATTACCAATTAATTTCTAGAAATAAATAACTCCAATTAAATAATAGATAAAGACTAGTCTTTCAATAGTACTACTTTTACTAGAAGCAAACTATTTTGTCTTTTTAATTCAACAATGAACCACTCATCTATATTTATATTCATTTTTAGGCTTTATTTATCAAAATTTCACTGTAAATTTTGTATTTTTAAACGTTATTTCTCAGAGTTAAGCAAAATTATTTTTATATATTTCTTTGGCTTAATTTTGCCATTAGCATGAAAAAAAAAAGAATTTCTTGGCCTTTAAAAAATTAGATTTGTTTCATGTATATACAAAAATCCCAATGGAAAAGCAAAAAAACAAAAAAACAAAAAAACCCCAATTCACAAAATAATCTGTGAATCTTTAAGAATTACATCATCCTATGTCATCTGTCTTCATTGCAATCAGGACAATAGATTTAAGTAATCTTTCTAATTTGAAACTCAAATTTACATCAGGCAAATGTGATTTAAATTTTAATTTTAATATTGACCATTCAATTCAAGCATGTGAAAAAATTACAAAGAGGAACTCACTTTTTTTGGAGACACAGACGTCAAAGCTAACATATCTAACATCTCAACATATATTTTTATCTCTTGTGTTTCTTTGAAATATATCTATGTATCAATTTAGTGATCCATTATAGAGATATCATCTATGTAACCCATAACAAGTGAAAGGACAGAATCATCTTACCAAATAGGAATGCTATAAGTTATCATATAACATACCTTGTAGGTAATTATGACATTGAGTTAGGACTACAGACACACACACACACACATACACACACACACACACACACACACACACACACACACACACACACACACACCATCCTGGAGGGGAGAGAGAGGAGAGGAGAGAGGTTCTTAATGTGTCTTCCAGGTACTAGCATATATAAGATTGTGAGGATAAATATTATTATTTTCCAAATTTTCTTGCCTCCATGCAAAATTATGGTTATGAAACAAAATTCTGTACTATTGGAAAAGTACACACCCACAGAATTTGGATTTGAGAATTCTGTGAATTCTAGTTAAATAAAAGAAAGCACTGTCAAAGATCTTATCACAAATTATGAAATCAAGACAAAGTAAAACTTTTTAGAGTATTTAGAGAAAATAACACCGTGTGTGTGTGTGTGTGTGTGTGTGTGTGTGTGTGTGTGTATGTGTAGAATAAATTTAGGACAGAGTAGCTGATCCACTGACAGCTGAAGGAGACACAAAAGGAAATGAAGGAAATGCTTGGTTCTTCAAACGTATCTTCTCAAGGAGGAGGTGGGAGGAGCAGAACAAACCAAACTAAACTATGGTATAAAATATAATAGTGGTGTGAACTGCTCATGAGAACAGAGTGAGGCTGTAATGACACGTGGGAAGGCACAGAGTGGGTGGCCAATGTGGGCTGTGAGGAGCTGCGCTTGTGCTCCTCAGGATACAGCTAAGGTGGGCCACTCGCCTTCCCCTGCGGCCATTCTGCACCTGTCACCATAGCCCAGTGGTGGTGCTGCCGATGCTGGCTGATATTAACCAGCTGACAGCCTACCTGGTTGGTCACATGGTGGCTCTTTGTGTTGGGGTGCTCCCCGGTAGCTAACAGGTGACACACAGCTTTTTATATATTACTCATTTCAACAGATCTAATTGCATGCCTCTTATTCATGTCTCCACGTTCCTAATATTCCAATCGTTCCTGACTTCTGACTCTTCAAGATAAGTTGTTCACGAACTCATGCCCTCATCCATGAATTTTAGTCTGAAGAAACCTCAGAGTTGTGAGTTCACTTTTCCAATTAAGTTGAGAATTATGCAGTTACAATTTTCTTCTACTGAGCTGCTCTGGAGAGGGATTTCTGGCATTTCTGGAGAGGATCCTCCTCTAATTTGTCCTCTGTATTCTGTCCCTGGAGTGAGGTGATCATGTTGATTGTCAATCCATATAATGAGATAGACCAAGCTAGAGGACGTCCCTCCTGCGCTCACTCTTATGACTGATTTTCCTTTGACTTGTGGGTATGGGCTGGGTGAAAGCCCTTGAAAACCTGATCCCTGCATTTTCTTATAGCCACACTGGTGTTTCCCTATTCTGCACGACACCAGAGTGCGTCTTTCCAAACCTGTCTTATAACATGGAACTTTCCATTTGGTACTGAGATGCCTATAGCCTGGTAGAATCTATCATACATCTAGTTATAGATTCTCCTAACATTATACAATTTTCCACATGGTATTACACAGCTAACATTGCAGTTCAAATTACAGGCTGTTGCGTGATGCTTTTTGGTTCCAGGCTTTACTCAGAACTGCCAGCCTTCCATGATATTTTGTGACAAGAAGAGTACGAACAAGTATCAGATAGAATAGCCAGAGAACACAAAGAACTCTCTTTCAAGGTGTTAGATTTCCTCCTTAAGGGAATAAAATATGTAACACAAGTAAGTTGTGCCCTCACTGGAAAGGACATCCTGGGGTGCTGGAGATGTTTCAGTGCACGATTTATTACTAGTGGGATGAGATCTTGAGATTTCCTTGGTTTTATCTTCTTTCTCAAGCCAACACAATTTACTACAGTCTTCTACATACTCAATGCTTCTTGTTAATCAGATAAAAGAGACTGTATGTGCTGGATTTAGTGGACAGTTCTGATGTTTTGAGGAATGTCTACCCAATCTCTGTCTCCGTATTATGACAGAAGGTCGGATAGCTCACATAACCCTCAAATAAAGTAATAGCTGTATATTCTGCTGCCCATCCTCTGGGAAGGGGAACAATTTCTGTTTCTCTTGATTATCACTGATGGATAGTAATATTACCTAACAGTTCAATAGCTGTGCATCTAAAATCACATCTATCTGCTCTGGAAAAGATAGCACATTTGGCATAACAGCTAAAGTTATGCTCACAGCTGTTTCAGTAGAGTTAGTGCATCTTCTCTTTAAAAAATAGTATCATATTTCGGACCGGAGATTTAGCTCAGTGGTTCCTGCACCTGTCTTGCAAGCGCAAGGGCCCGGGTTCAATCCCGGTAAACACATACAATACTGGGCATGGATACTCACGCCCAGCAGCAACCAGTACCACATACCACAGTGATGGGCGTGGTGGCCCATGCCTGTAATCCCAGCACTCAGGAGGCAGAGGCAGGAGGATTGCTGTGATGTGAGTTTGAAGCTGAGCTCAGGGACAGCCTGAACTACAAAGCAAGACCCTGTCTCAAAAAACCTAAAAAAAAAAAAGAATAATATCATTTTTTGATGGGGAAATAATGCAACTATTTTGGGTTCTTATGGGTGTCATTAATTCCCACATTTATTCTGAGGTCTCAAATTATTTTTATTTAGTTTGCTGGCCGGTGGGTGAAGCATTTCAAAGACTTCCTCCTGTAATGATTACTGTCATAGCTCTTATTCTACCTAATGTGAGTTTCTGACAACTTTTATGTATGTTTGTTCAAACTGTACATTCAAGGAAAGAGAAAATCAACCCAGAAAAGGTCTGTGAACATATCTGACACACTCTTGGCCAAACCCTGAATGAGATTCCTCTACCAATTCACCTTCTTCCAGAGGTGTGGATTACAATTCGGCCTTTTCATCCAATAATCCCCACAACCTCTGCATATCCATGTTTATGTTCGGTAAGATTAAATGTAAACCTGCCAGTGTCTCTTGTGCCCTATTAAGGATTAGTCAGTTGAGAAATGTTGCACCCTTCACAGTCCTGTCTGCTCCAGGATGGACTCAAGATCTCTCCTTCTATTTCTGACTACAGAAGTTGTGGCAGTTTTATTTCTCCTAAGGTGTGCTACCACTTTCTTCAAGTTCTAAATCCTTTTAAACAACAAATCAGCACATTCTGGGATGTCTGCCAAAGTATTACATTCTCCTTTGTACTGAAGAGCTTCCATGTCAAAAACTATTCATTAAACAGATCTATGGTACTTATACATGCTCAGTCTGTTCCAGGATTTTCATAAAATAATTTTTTTGTTGGAAATGAATGATGTCCATGTCAGATATTTCCAAATCTGATAGCTTTTTGACCTGTAGTCATTTCCTCTTAGAAATTCAGAACCTTTCCAGCTGCATTGTGTTATATTTTAACAATAATCATTCATCTCTCATCCAGCAGAAGACTTTGGCGTAGATCCTAAACAGACAGGTGTATCCTTATGGGACAGAAACCTCTGGACTAACTTCAAGCAAACACTGGCCTTTGAATAGGAAATGATCACTTCATAGGATTATTAGACTGAAAAAAATAAAGGAATTCAAGAGTTTTAGTGCATCCTTCCCAAATATTCACATCTTGAGCATTAGAATCCTGCACTTTCTTAATAAGAGAAAGCGTAATGGACATAGAAAATTTGCCAAGGGTGATAATGCAACTGGCAGTTGAAGGACATTATAATTATAATATGCCCCAGATATTAGGCTCAGCTTTTTCTGTCCTCCATCTAAAGAAGAGGAGAGTGTCTTTATTGGTTAAGAAAGTACCTTGTTTTTTTCACTTTGGTTTAACTTAATATTTACCCACAGAATTGTTTTTCTTTAATGTATCATACTCATCCAGCAGCAGTTTTTCTATTCATGTTTTGGTAAGAACTATTTGTTCTAAACTTCCCGGAAGTCCAAGGGATTGTACTTGCCAGTCTGCTTCCTTTACTTGTATCTATATCAACCTGGTTCATCAAAGGTTAAGTTTTCATAAGTTCATTGTTACTTTGTGCTGGGATCTATTTGTGCTTTTCCTTTAACTAGTGAATGACTGTGTCCTCACTGTAGCCAGACGGTGACACTAAACTGACACAAATCATGCTTAGGCACAAAATGTGCTGAGAGACTAAAGGTGCGTGCTGTAACGTGTGACAGCGCTGAGGTTCAGGGTCTGCACCCGGGCGCAAAGCATGCCCCATGCCATGGATCTGCTTACCCACTTTGGCAAGTACAAACATTACATTGTGTTTGTACTAATTTACATTTCTAATGACAATGAATAACAGTTTAAATTGCTCAAAATACATCACCATATCCTTTTCATTTTGACCAGCTATGATACATACTATCAGTTCTCATTTTTCCTTTTTAATTTTTCAAATGACAAATAGTTTTTATATTTCCAAAAATTTAACCTCTTGATATTTCCATTTTTGTGATGTGCCAAATATTAAGATTGTATGCCTTTATATCATTAATTTCTAGTAATTTTATATTCTAGCTGTGAATCAATTTTCTTTTGTGTAAAATCTCTTAATTTTAATGTACCCTACTGTATATTTTATCTATCATTTTAAAAGTTTACTTATTATATCTAATTAGGATATCATTGTTTCCCCCAAATTCTGAAGCTAGGTTACTTTTCCTCTTCCTAGAAAATGTATTGTTTTACTTTTCACATTGAAGTTAACATTTTATCACTTTCCCTTCCTGGTGGTACACACCTATGATCCTAGCACTCTGGAAGCTGAGGCATGAGCATCACAAAGAGTTTGATGTGAACCTGGATTACACAGTGAAGTCAAGGCAACCTCAGCTGTACAGGGGGAGCCTGTCTCGAAAAACAAAAAGCAAAACAAACAACTCTGTCCTTTTACATTCTTCTGCCTGCCACTGCTTTTTTTTTTAAGGAGAGGAAAATATTTCATTTCTCGTTAAAGTACAAAGCCATAGGTGTCTGACTGCTGGGTTTCTTCACAGTGTTACAACATATTTAACATACTTTTTCCTGTGTGTATTTCAACGGGAATTTGTAGGGTCTCTAGAATCTTTGCATTCAGTGTGATATCTTTTCTCTGTTTGAAGTATTTTCAGTTGTATTCTCTATAACAATTTCTCTGAAAACCAACAAAATTTTAGACTGTACACAATTCTCTTACATGCTTTTCACTAAGTAAATGTTATTTTTTTTAAAAAAATCCTTTTCTCTCAGAGACTAGGATGTCTCCTTTTGGTTTTTAATATCTATTGTATTGATATAGAATCCTTTTACATACTTAATTAGGACATTAATATAATCCTAATTTTATAAGTTATAGAGAAAAAAGGGTAACTACTAAGAAATGTTCTTCACTAACCTGTCTTACATTAACGAGGTCTTTAAACTACATGGAAATTGCAAACACTCTTAGCAGAGGCTGAGGAGAACTGCTCTTTCTTTTGAATATGTTGCTACAATGATATAGTAATTCATAGGTACAGAGATTATTCCTAGGAGAATTGTGCCATAGATGTAGAGAAATTCTTGAAGATTTTCAGCAGTAAAGTGATTACAGGATTCAGTAAAGTGATTCAGGATTACATCTTTAAAAAGATTTTTTCCTGTAGCACTGCAAAATGAAAATGTGTTAATTGTTGAAATCAGAATTTTTTCTGACTAGATAACTGCTGTCAAATGTGTAAACTTCAAAGAGAAAAAAAACAGAATATGTAGAGAAAAATATTGTCAACTTAATGTTGATCAAAAGGAATGCAGCACATTACTTGTGATGAAGTTATCATTTACCTATTCCATCTTTCTTATATTTGTTTTGTTTTGTTTTAAAGTCATGGTACTTAGTTCAGATCAGCCTACTCAGTAGGAGGCCAGACTGGCCTCCAACTCACAGCGATCTTCCTGTCTCAGCCTTCTTCACAGGGATTACAGCACCGGTGTGTACTACTATGCCTGGTTCTTTATTCCATTTTAAGATTAAAATGTCTCTCATGAAAATTCTTTTTTTTTTTTTTTTTTTTTTTGAGACAGGGTCTCGCTGTGTAGTTCAGGCTGGCCCTGAGCTCAGCCTCAAACTCATCACAGCAGTCCTCCTGCCTCTGCCTCCCGAGTGCTGGGATTACAGGCATGAGCCACCACACCCCGCACTGCGGGATGTGGTACTGGTTGCTGCTGGGCGTGAGTCTCCACACCCAGTATAGGTATGTGGTTACCGGGGATCGAACCCGGATCCTTGCATTTGCAAGACAGGCGCCGGAACCACTGAGCTAAATCCCCGGCCCTCTCATGAAAATTCTTAAAATGGAAGCTCTGCTGTGTGAAAGTCTTAGTAGATGAATGCAGAGCAATTAAAGATCTTTATCAATATAAATATGTCTTACCTCAGCACGCATACGCTATGGAATTCCACACTTTAATAGTGTTGCTAAGATAAAATTACTGATTCATTACCCTTTATTGTAATCACTGAGCAGTGCCTCAAGTGGTGGCATTTCTGTCAAGACATTGTAAAAAACTGTCCAAAATAAATAAAGCAATGAAAGGAAATAACACATTCCCCAGGCAATAAAGACCAAGCTGTAAGAGGAAGGTCTGTTTTCAATACAACTTGACAGACCACAGCAGGGTTCTTCACAGGAAATGTTACAAAGCATATTGCAGTGGAAGCAATGAACTTTAATAGGAATACCACTCTGCACATAAACATATCCTGTGTGATAATCACAAGTCTATTTATTCAACAGCTGGATCTCGAGATTAGAACGAAGGTGACAGAGCAGAGAGAATTATGGTCCTACTGAGTAAGAAAAATCCTATTAACCTTTAATGACTTATATTTCATGGGCTTTTAGTTTAAAACTCACACATAACCTACTGCTTATGTTACTTTATGAGTTAGTTTCACAACAGAGACAGAAATGCATACACATATTATTGATACATGGTCATTTAAATGTAGAGAGTGAATCTAAACTCTAGTGGGTATTTAAGAACTAGTTTAAAGTAAGAAAGAGAAACCTACGGGATATAATATATGCAAAAAAGAAAGTTTTGTATGCCATTGCTGTGCACAAAAGTGCACATGGGAAGTTCAGGCTCAGTGCTGCAGCACGTCTTGCACCGCAGGCCTCTCCTGGGCCATCTGACTTCACCACTGTCCTTAGAGCACAGCCTTTTTTGACTGGCCAGTGGGTTGTGCTCTTGGTCTGATTATCACTAGGTCACTTAGGACTCCATTTGTTGGAATGGAGATGGTTATTGTCACAATCTCCACCTCTGCTGGCTCACACTTTACTCAGGAAACTACTTCATCTATGTAATACTTTGCTATTTTATGTATAAGAAGGACTTAAAATTGTCAATAGTATTTTCTATTATATACAGTAATATATTTTAATATATATACTGAATAGTTTAAATAAAAGTTAAAATGGCCAGTATTATAAACTTTTCTCCACTTGTTTGTCCGTACTTGATTGTGTTGGAATTTGATAATAGCACTCACAATGCTCCAGGTATTGTGCTACAAGTTTGATACATGTAAGTTCACATAAGGCACAGTTAACGTTCTTAACAGGAGAAGTACAGCAGGAAGCAGAGTAGCTAGAATTTAAAGCAGTGGTGTGCAGTTTCCACCATAGTGGAACAAGCTGTGGCACAAAAGACATTATGTAGTTAGTGTACACTGATGATCATAGTCAGTTGTAGGCTTACAAAGGAGGTAGAATCTAAAGTGATGAAGAATGGTTTTGATCTTAGAGAAAGTGAGGAGGAGAGGGCCAGCTTGAGCTTAGTATCTCTGAAAGTTCAGGTACTTGAATTAGGAAGTCATATAAATCTGGATTTTAGAGACTACATTTATTAGTGAAGGATGTTAGTAGTGAAGTGAGAAAAAAGAATTCTTCATAGTAATGAAATGTAAAGATACAGTGTCATCCACAGAAGGCCTTCCAGTGGACAGAGTGGGGAGATGGGCTGATGGTAGGAAACCCAGTGAACCAGGGGGAGGAGATGACACTCTAAGCCCTAGTGTTGCTGGATGCACAATTAAGATGGATCACATAGTAACGTGCTGGCCCGAGGATAAGTAAACAGATGAGTTTTCACAGTCTGAAGAGGATGTGTGACTTAGGACACAGTGAAGTTGAGAATAAGGGATTAAGTAGTGATTGCTTAGTAGTCAACTTGTGTTTAATTCAATTATCAACTTTTGTTTCATTTCCTCATAAGTCAAATATGGTCGTGATACTAAAAACTAATTAAAATCCAAGAACCAAAAGAGTTATCCGATAAAATTTTCACTGTGAAACAATAATTTGTAAATTTATATATATATATATATATATATATATATATATAACAATAATTCACAGAACTTAACTTGTATCTTGCGTTCTTACCCAACACTTGATACTTAATTTGATAGTGATTAGTTATATGTTTAACCAGTAATTTTTAAATGAAGAGAACCATCAAGTTGATGACTAAATTTGTCTGCTAACTACTGAAAAACCTACTTTAAGATGTGAAAAAAGTGCTTTTTACCACTTGAAAGTAAAAATTACCTATAGAACCATATTCTTCTTTCCCAATCAAAACATTGTTATTGCCATATAATTGATACTATGAAATGAATATAACTGACCTTGCTTATGAGACATCACTCTCAGAAGAATTTACCATGTCTTATAATGGAAGAACAGACAGGCTGCATGACATTTATTAAATTTGACTTTTTCTAATACAAAACATGCCAAAGCATCACCTTAATGAACATTGATGGCCAAAGCCCATCACATGTCCTGACACCACAGATATTGTCATTGGAATGACTTTACTATATGTTATTCAAAATAAAGCAAGCAATGTCACTGGAGTCAAACCTGCCTTGAATTACCAAAATATTATATGCAAATTATTCACAAGTAAAGAGTGTATAGCTATTCAGAACTACTTTGCTGATGCATCCTTGGTTGATATATAGTAGAAAATAATAGAACATGAAAATTAAAACCCAATAACTCAGAAAAATTCTCTATATAATAACTGATTAGAACTCTGGCCCACATCACTCTGATTCTTCAAATAGTCTGTCATCAAGCAAGAATGAATAGAGTAACACTTCCGTACATGACTTCCAACTGCATCCAGACGGAAATGTACAGAGCAAGGTAGGCTAGGAAATTCTTAATGTCTAAGGCACTCTTTCTTTGTAGCTCTACCTTATTAAATATATTAAACCTGAATTTTGGACTATACATTTGGTATAGTATTTGATATAGTATCCTATGTAAATTTAAGTAGCAGTATAATTTCCCTCTTGAAATTACATTTTATTCTAGCTAAGAGCAGCAAAGCCTGCTCTTTCACAATCACCTCACTCAACCAGAAATTCTCACAAAGCTGTTACTTTAAATACAGCATTTGATCTCTAAACTATTTTCTGCTGTTCTTTGGACCTCTTCTCTGTAAGAACAGTCTAAGAATCAGCCAAACAAATCAGAAGGAATATTTTGGAGTTCTTGTGACACACTTCTCTGAATTTCTTCCACTTGTTAGCCCAAACTCTGACCTTAGTGTCTCCAACCCAAAAATATCCCTGTATAATCTTTGAACTCTTTTTCTTTTTCTCAGAAATCCTGCAACTGAAAAATTGACCTCAGTAAAGAGTTTAGGATAAGTGTAGTGTTTTCTCAAGTTTTTCCTATTGTTCTCAAATAATAAGAGAGAGTCTCCAACGAGGACTTCTTCTCTGTGATTTGGGTAGATTAATGCATACGGAACCATGTACTAAAAGAGAAAGGGTTGGCAGCCAGGCAATCTTCTCATTATATGTTGCAGGCTGACCTCACTGGAATCTTTATCTTTAGCTTCCTGGCCAACAGAACTATGAAAAATAAAGCTCAGTCGTTTAAGCCACCTATCATATGACATTATGTTGACAACAAGAGACATGTAATATTTTCACACTGAGAAATAAGGTGATCTATAAAAATTGCCTGAACTGGGTAATGAACAGAATCTAGAGTTTTAGGACCCAGTGTTTGAATATGAATTTCAAAGGTGATTCTGATGAGGAGAAATGGAAAAATGCACTCACATTTTTAGATAATATGCAGGAATACAATCGCATTCTTTTTAAACATTTACCAGTGTGAAAGTCTTATATGTAGAATTCTGAGGTGGAAATGATGAATATGTTATTAGAAATTTAAGGAAGACAATCTTTGTTTGGATTCACCAAATAAGTTGGCTGAATTGCAATCCTGTCCAGTGTATTGTGGGATGTTGTACTTGCCAGACATGAAGATGAATGTTCAGGGGAAAGATTAGTAAGCAAAATTTTGAAGGAATAACTTGGTTCTTCCTAGTGTCTTGTAATAAATTGCACAAAAGACACATATCAACTAAATAAGATCATTAAGTTAAAAGCAACCAGAACTTGAAGGTCTGAATAATGCTCAGCTAGTCCCTATTGAAGACAAAGATTTCCTTCTACAGACATCACCAAGGATATGTTTAAACAAAGACTTATAGAGTAATCAGTCGTGGATGTGACCAATAAACTAAATAATCACAACCATATCCAGGAACAGAGACGCTGCCACTTTGATCAAAGGGAAAGGAAAAGCTAGAGGAGAGTGGAGGAAAACCATTGGACTTCTCAGATCTTACAGGATGAGAACCATAAAGATACTTAACTATGGCAAAGAATTACATTTCAAGAAAGGGAAAGAAATGTAGCATCATTTCCCATTTAATATATTATCCCAATATATTAAAACAGCCTAAAGGCCTATCAATGGACAAATGGATATTCAGTACAATATATAAAACACAACACCATCTGGTCACAGGGATGAAATGTGAAGATGTTGCTATAAATTAAATAATCATAAAATAGAGCACCATAAGCTGTCTGTAATATGTGGAATCTAAAATGTTGAAGCTGTATTAAATGGAGCAGAGAGTAGCTTGCCAGGTAGAGATGTGGGAAGCAGGGTAGGATGTTAATTGAAGGTAGAAACTTTCCTTTATACATGAATAATTTTAGGAGATCCAAGGTATTGTGTGGGGAGATAACAAAGAAACCAACAGTCTTGTCAATGATTTCCTAAAATATGCGTCTTTCAAATCTGTACACTTTAAGATCATATAATTTTATTTGTCACTTATAACTCAATAAATCTCACAGGAAGAACTCAAATAACATGAAATTAAACAAAAATAGGATAAGTCTGTTGTGACACTGATGAATCTGAAGACTTAATATCAGGTGAAGTCAGCAGGGGACTGAAAGACAAATACCATCAAATCTTTTCAATAAATAATTGGAAAACAGTGATTGCTGAGAAGTAAATAAAATAGTAGCTTCTAGTGGTTAGAAGAGGATATGAGGAGATGTTAGACAAAGGTTAAGGTAATTAGCCACACATATATTAAGTCTACTGCACAGCATAGTAACTATAGCTAATAAGTAGATGTTATATCCCTTAAAACAAAGTAGACTTTAAGTGTTGACACCACAAAAATCTTATAAAATTTTGTTTTATTGTTTCATAGAAGTAAGCGGAAGTTTTTGTTTTGTTTTGTTTTGTTTTTAATCTTTATTGGTACATTAAATATACATATCATGATTGCACTCCATAATGGGGATTTGTACCAGTATAAGACACAATTTAATTCTCATTTTTTCCCATATCCCTATCCTCCCTACCACCTCCCCATATACATAAAATTTGTTTCCTTACTTTTTTGTTACAATCTCAACATTTTCCCCTTTCACCCTATTTTACATTGAGCATTTTCTATTGCACAATATATAACATACAGTGCTAGGACTCATTTACATCTTTATTTTCTCATACCAGAGAAAAGATGTGATATGTACCTATCTGTGCCCTATTTATTTCACTTATGAGGTATCCTCAAGGTAAGTGGAAGTTTTTAATATTTTCTTTAGTAATGATAATCATATTCCATTAAAATAAAAAATTTAAAAAGAAAAGGGAAAAGCAGAATAAAAAAACTAATAACATTTTAAAATCTTTTTTAAATGACCGCACTGTGAGGCAATACACATTTGACTTAGATTCAGCCAATCTACAAAGGATGTGCATGTTTGGAAACATTGTTCTGTATGTGACAGACTTATATAGAATTTTATTTCTTGATTAAAAATAAAATAACATTTGAACAAGAAGAAAAATTAAAAGCTAATTTAAAACAGTAATCCATCTCAGATTCATTTAATGTTACATTTTTTCCCATAGCCCTACATTTAATGTTAACCAACTAAATTCACGTCATATTTATGCTGCTTAGCTTTAGCAGGCACATTAATTTGAGAAAAACAATAACTCTACAAGTGAAATATTTCTCATGGACATAATAAAAACTTATCTTGTATTAAGGATTTAAAAAGTAGAATACAAACTTTGAATTTTTATTATTTGAAGTAATTTCTTTTGAAACACATCATTTGAGATTTATTTCCTATCATTTTTATTAGACTCCCATTAACAGCGCTTTCTTTGACATCATTAGAGTAAATGAATAAAAAAAACTAAATATATTCAAATGGAACACATTCTTTGGCTAAGCACATCTGCAATGTTTTATTCCAGCAAGATCAAGAAAACACCCAAACAAAAACATAAAATAATTGCTAATCTCGGCAGTGTAGACCATAGAAAATCAGTAAAATCACATTCCAAATTGACACACATGAGCATTTTCTCACATTCTACATATTTGCATTCATGAGCATCAGTACTGGTTTCACTTTAAATCACACCTGGTAGTTAACCCCTACCACACCTAGCGCTATATATTGAGGCAGGGGATCATACATTTGAGGCAATCATGGGCAACTCAACACTTTAGTTCTGACTTTGATCTCAGCACCAAAATATTAAAAAAGAAAAAATGATTGGAAGATGTACCTGAGAGAGAAGATCACAGCACAGTCATGGCTACTAGAAAATAAACACCTTCTCTTTTAATCAATAATTATTTCATGTGTGTTCATGCGTCCTGATACATCTGTAAAACTAAAAGAAATTCAATTATAAAAATTATTTCGATTTCTATTTTATTTATCTGTGAATGTGTCTCAGATAGGGTAACAGCTGTATTTTATTACATTATGCCTTCTCTGTATTTTACCTTTTACTTGCTTTTTAAAACTCCTGTTCTTCCTTGTCGAGGATAGATAGATTTGTGTCTAAGTTTCTTAAGAAAGAATTGTATTTATGAGGAGGTTTAGAGTTTATCTTCATTGATTTAGCAATACTCTTCTAATTTTCACTCAAGATTTAGACTACTAAATATTTTGCTAAGTTAATATCATGATTATCTTTCTTGGCAGGTTGGACAATTGAATAATCTATTGGATAATTAGATATTCATTGGATATTCATTGGATAATCTATCTAATCACATTTTCTTCCCTGTCTTCCTATCCCTCCACACCTTCCTTTTACTGTGTTGTGAAGTTTGAGACCAGCTTTCGTTAAATGGTCCTTCATTAGCTCTAATTATTAGCGACATTGTTTAGACTGCAGACATGTTTAGCTTTAATGAGCTTTGCTAATATTGTTAATCAGCTCTTTCTTGCTTATCCCCACAGTGTTTTCCAGAATCGATTTACTCGCACTTCTACTTGTTCAAAGTTTCTATTTATATGCTTGAAACATCTATATTTAGCCTCAGTCTTCAAATTGAATATATCTGTGCTCAGAGGTTAAAATATGTGTTCCATGGCACACTGTCACTGAAGGAAAGCTTCGTGCAGTGTCAAATGTTGTATTTCTGTGACTGAGATGTTTTCTCTCCTGACATCTATTTGTATTTTCCCTCTTTATAAATACTAGCGCATGTTAGTTATACAGAAAAATGAGCTTCAGTGTGGTCTGCCTGTGCATTCCAACAACCTCCTTTGATCATTCCTGGAGGGGACAGTAAGAGAAGGTAACTGCTCATAAAGACAAAGACTGTTTGTCTTTATGCTCTGCAGTTGTACTGCAAGGTAAGCATTGAGTGGCATCTGTCTGATGTTTGAGAAAATATAGGTTTTTCTTCTGCCTAAAAAGTGAAATCTCTGTTTTGTCATTGTTGAAAATACATATTTCTATATACTAGCTTTGCAGTTACACTTTATTAATAAATATCCCACTTCTTTTTATTTCCTTCAGATAGATTCTGGGTCTCATTTTATCCTTCATGGATTTTAAACCTTAAATAATCTATTTTCCTTTTATTCCTTCCTTGATTTGCTCTCCCCCTTTCTACCTAACTGCCTTTTTCTTCCTTCTTTCCCATTATTTTATCCTCTGCATTATGTGCTAAGTCTTCACAGTTAAATTCCAATATGTTGACATTTTCTTTGTCACTGTTGTTCAACCAGGTTGAAACAGTAAGTTTTATGTTCCTTTTCTTCCCCCATATATTCACCAGGGTGTGTGTTTTGATTTCTTGATAGTAATCATTCTTTCTGGAGAAAGAATCTTGATTTTGCTTCATTTGCATCCTTTCATGTGCTAGTTGGTCATCTATATTTCTGAGAAGTGTCTCTTCCTTTCAACTTTCCAGCTTTTTATTATGTCTTTTATTTTGAGGTGTCTAATTTTCTTGTTCTAGAGCTCTAGAAATATAGTAGTGTCTGGATAGCAGGAACAGTGCCTTATCTCAGTAAGTTCATATTTAGTGTGGAAACTGAATATAATGAATACACATAAACTGACTGATGCCAAGAAAACTATTTCTGCACAAATAAAAAAGGACTTGCATTTGCTTTTGATTCTAGCAGCATGACTTCTCCTTCACTCAGTGATTCCCAAGGACTCCACACGCCCACACAGTGATTCCGCACCTACCCACAATTCCACTCCTATGGGACTGTGGAGTTTGCTGATCCAACGTCTTGATAATAAGCATCTCACATTCCCAAAAGAGGAGCCCATAAAGTAAGGAAAGAAATATCTTCCCCTTGATGTCTTCTTAATGAGAAGTAGAAAAGCTAAAGAATATTATGCCACCCACCAAGTAGCAAGAGTGTTAACTACCAACTCTTGGGTTTCTTCTTATATCCTTTAATCGGCCCTGTGAGATTAGTTGTCTTTCCTATTTCTGAATGTCATATGTGAGCTGCCGTTTCAGCTCATTGTCATCAACATTCAAGAAGAGATTTATAAGACTAATGTCATCCGCAAGTAGTTTTATGGATGTTTGTCAAAGACATGATACTTAGGTCAGAGATAAATGGGCATATTACTCATGAAGAACATGCACCAGGAGCAGCACCATTTCCTTTGGCCCCAAGCCCGTCAGGCCTGGAGGAACCTTAAACTATGTTTTCAGTGGTCTCTTTCTAAAGAATATTGAAGCTACTTGGAAAATGCTAAATCATAAGAAAATCAATGAACCTAAACAAGCAACTTTCTCAGGACAGTGATTCTCAAAAAAGTGAGAAGTGAGCTTACTTTCTGATTTGCGAAAGTCTTTCCACTTATATCTTAATTATGAACAGCCTAAGACATTTTTTTTCTTTAGACCAGGAACTGGCAAAATAAAAAACTAGATATTAAATATTTTCAGTTTTTAAACCTATACAGTCTGTGCTGAAACTACTCCACTTTGCTATGGCTGTGGGAAAGAAATTACAGAGAAAATAGCATGTTTAGCAGGATTATGCCAGTGGGTCACAGAGTGTCTACCCTGGCTTGAAACTCCATGTTTGAGGGTTACTCTCCAGGCTACCTATTCTGTGAAACCTAAGACAGACCTCACTGTGCTATAGAAAAAATACAACTAAAACAAGCCCAGGAAACCCAGAGTTTAATGGATAGCACCCTCAGCATTTATGAAGATGAGTTCTTTGGCTAACCATCCCCATGTCTAGTTGTGGTCATCTGATTTATTTATATAGGAAAAGAGAAAATGTTTGAGGAAATCTGCACAATAACAAATAAAATTTTGAACTGAGCAGAGAGAATGTTGGCAATGGAGGCAGAATTAAAGTAAATTTATTTCTCTCACATTTTGAAGAAGATATTGCAACTACACCCATAAAATAGAATCATATAATTACTAACCAGAACTAGGAAAAACACATTTAGATATTACTGATCACTGCTGAAGTTAAAAAAAATCAAAGTTTCAAATATAATTTTTGTAAAGATTTCGCAAAATACACAAGAGGTATAGACAATGAAAGAAAAGTAAAAAGACAGGACCTATTGAGAAAATTAATGAGGCAAATATTGAAATGGAATATATAAAAAAATTTCACTGTTAAGAATATACATTTTATATAAAGATGGATTTCTGAAAAACACATGGATTTTAAAAAACAAAGAAATAATTTTACTTGAATAATATAGTTAGACAAATCATTAATTAAATTATTATGTTAGTGAAGTAAAGTCATTAGAATTCAGTTATTTTTAGCCCACATGGATCTGATTAGAAAATTTTTAAAAATAAACTTTAAAAAAGGAGCAAGGGGGGCCAGAGAGTTAGCTCAGTGGTTCCGGCGCCTGTCTCGCAAGCGCAAGGACCCGGGTTAGATTCCCCGGTAACCACATAACAATACTGGGTGTGGACCCACACCCAGCAGCCAGTAATCCCAGCACTCGGGAGGCAGAGGCAGGAGGATTGTGATGTGAGTTGGAGGCTGAGCTCAGGGCCAGCCTGAACCACAAAGCGAGACCCTGTCTCCAAAAACCTAAAAAAAAAAAAAGGAGCAAGGGATAATTGACATAGGGAAGTAGGGGAATGGGGAAAAATAAGAATCAAGGTACATCATGTACAGGTACAAA
>PVIR01028308.1:0-22051 GCA_004026965.1 Petromus typicus | reverse complement strand
GGAGAGGGGCCTGGAGTCACTTGTGGCAGTGGGAGCGACAGGCCCATTGTATAGTACAACGGGAGCATACGTGTCACATCTCTTCCTGTCTCTGCCTAAAACCCTGCCCTGTCCTAGTCCTCTCCCAGGGGCTCTGCCCCTCCCACTGCGGAGACCTCTACACTAGGCTCCTAGTTGCCTTTGTCACCCTAATGTCTCCATATTTCCCTGTGTGCTCCCATTCTGCCCACTGTGATCTTCTCGTGCTGTGGCTCTTCCTCGGTCCTTGTCCTCCTTCCTGCTCTGCCTGCCAGCTCCTCTGCTCCTCTGCAGACTCAAGGCCTCAGCTGTATCTCTAAGCCATGCTCCCTCCACTACGGCCTTGACTGTGGCAGGGGCAGGTGTTGACCTCACACCATGCCCTGCACCCCTCCCTCACCCTCCCTTTCTTACAGTCTCCATTGAGGACATTCAGGAGGTACGGATGGGGCATCGCACCGAGGGCCTGGAGAAGTTTGCCCGTGACGTGCCCGAGGACAGGTGCTTTTCCATTGTCTTCAAGGACCAGCGTAATACACTAGACCTCATTGCCCCTTCGCCAGCCGATGCCCAGCACTGGGTGCAGGGTCTCCGCAAGATCATCCACCACTCAGGTTCCATGGACCAGCGGCAGAAGTTGCAGCAGTATCCTTTCGGTTGGCCTGTGGACAGCCCAGAGTTGCCCCTCAGGCATCTGAATATGGAAGGTGGCTTAATCAATTCAGGCTATTTAACTAAACACCTTCCACCAGTGGCTGCGACCTTGCGGTGCACATGCACCACAGCAGGCTGTTGGTACCAATGAAAGCTCTAAAAAGTTCACGGTCACTGCCTTCCCTAAGAAACTTACATGACAGATAACTTGTTTTCTCATTATGAAAGCTAGAACTCCAAGATCAAGGTACCCACGTGGACAGAGCCTGGTGAGGGCCCTCTTCCTGGTTTGCAGGTTGCTTGCCTGCCCCTCTTGCCCTCACTGGAAGGATGAGAGACAGAAAGCTCTTTGGTGTCTCTCTTTTTTTTTCTTTTTTTTGAGACAGGGTCTCGCTTTGTGATTCAGGCTGGCCCTGAGCTCAGCCTCCAACTCACATCACAGCAATCCTCCTGCCTCTGCCTCCCGAAGGCTGGGATTACAGGTGTGAGCCACCACGCCCGGCACTGTGGTATGTGGTACTGATTGCTGCTGGGCATGAGTGTCCACACCCAGTATTGTATGTGGTTAACCGGGGATCAAACCCAGATCCTTGCACTTGCAATACAGGCGCTGGAACCACTGAGCTAAATCCCTGGCCCTGGTGTCTCTTTTGTAAGGGTACAGTTGAATCATGAAGGCCGAGCT
Source organism: Petromus typicus (assembly GCA_004026965.1). Taxonomy (NCBI): domain Eukaryota; kingdom Metazoa; phylum Chordata; class Mammalia; order Rodentia; family Petromuridae; genus Petromus; species Petromus typicus. The sequence goes on along the minus strand of PVIR01028308.1, from coordinate 20,694 downwards.
CTCATGACCTAACTTACACTAATTAGCTCCCAAGGTCCTACCTCCAAATGCCATCACACTGGAAGTTTAAGCTTGAGCTTATGAACTTCAAAGAAACAAATCAATGCACAGTAGAAAGAAGACAAGGAAGGGCCATGTTGCCTTCGTTACTCTGACCCACAGCCTGGCAGCTAGACAGCTCTGTGAGTCTCTCCAGGCTCACTAGTTATTGTGGGGACAGGGGTCTCAGGAGGCTGAAGGAAGCACCCTGCTTCAGTAGAAGACCTACTGTGGGACCTTTGTAGTCCTGCTTTCTGAAGTTACTACGTGTTTTCCCCCTGGGAGCTGGGAGGCCATGATGCTTTTCTATGCTGTTCTTTGGGAGTGATCATTTTCCCCTGGGCCTAGTTTTCAGAGAAGCCTGTAGGCTTAAAATAAAGTAACTTCAAAATCTACTTGCATAGCCACAAACTAGTTTATGATTCAGAGCGATCAAGCTGGACTAGCTCTCCTTTTCTATGACAACTTTATTGACATATAATTGATATACCACACAATTAACATATTTAGGGCTAGGGATTTAGCTCAGTGGTTCTGGCATCTGCCTGGGAAGCACAAGGTCCTGAGTTTGATCCCTGGTAACCACACACCACAATGCCAGGCGTGGTGGTTCATGCCTGTAATCCCAGTATTCAGGAGGCAGAGGCAGGAGGATTGCTGTGAGTTCAAGGCTGGCCTGAGCTACATAGTGATGTCAGGGCCAGCCTGAACTATAAAGTGAGACCCTGTCTCAAAAAAAATACAAAACCACATTTAGAGTCTTGGATTTGATTCTGGGCCTTTTAGCCTCTCTGTGGAGTTGTGAAACCATCCCCAGAATCACTTTTGTCACCCACAGTAGAAACCTTTACTCTTCAGCAGGATTTCAATTTCCCCTCAACCCAAGCCCCAGACAATTGCTGGTCTATTTTTTGTCTGTATACTTCTCTATTCTGAGCAGGCCTTAGGAATGGAATCCTACAGTCTACTGGGACTAGCTTCTTTGACATAGCCTGAAATTTTCAATATTTACCCATGTTGTAGCATGTATCCATGCTTCATTCCCTTTTTTTTTTGGTACTAGAGATCGAAATCAGACCTTGTGCTTGCCAGACAGGCATGACACCTCAGAGCTGTATTCCCCACCCACTTCTTTCTTGTTAATTGCCTGATAATATTCCATTCTCAGAGATTTATCACAAATTATTCAACCTTCATCAGCTGGTGGATAGTTGAGTTGTTTCCATTTTGGACTCTAATCTGCTGTGAAACTCGGAGTGTAAGTTTTTGTGAACATTTGTTTTCGGTTGAGTGCATCCTGGGAGTGGACTTGCCAGGTCAGATGGTAACTCTGTGTTCAGCCTTTTGAGGAACTACAAACTGTTTTCCAGACATGTTGCGCTCATTTACATTCCCACCAGAAGGATATGAAGGTTTCAGTTTTTATGTTCACAACATTTGTTCCTTGTGGTTTTTGATCCTTGCTTTATATGGCTGGTATTTTTGTTGTTGTTGTTGTTGTTGTAGACATTTGTGTGGCTGAAGTGGCTATTTTATTGTGATTTTGATTTTCATTGCTTTGATAACAAATGTTGGTGAATATATTTACATGGTTATTGCTCACTTGTATGTCTTCTTTGAAGAAATAGCTATTCAGATTCTTTGCTAATTTTTGTGGCTAGGCTCTTTTTAAAAGGGTCCATTATTTTTATTTTAATGGTAAAGTCCACATAAAATCCTAGCCATTTGTAGGCAAACAGTTCAATAGTGGAAAGTATATTCACGCTGTTGTGCAACTAACATCCAGAACTCTGTCTTGCAAAACTGAAACTCTGTTCCCACTAAACAGCTTTTCATTCTCCCCCACCCTTGCCTCCACCCATGCCAATTGCCATTCTGACTCCTCAAGGTACCTCTTGGAGTCATATGGTATCTGCCTGTTAGTGACTGGTTTAGTTCACTTAACTCATGTCGTCGGGGTTTAACCATGGTATGGCATGTGTTAGATATCCCACTTTAGGCTAAATAATATTCCATTGTATGTATATGGCACATCTTGTCTATTTATTCATCCACTGATGGATATTTGGGTTGCTTCTACCTTTTGACTATTGTCAATAATACTGCTGGGCACATGGGCATACAGATATTTCTTTGAGATGAGATTCTCTTTGTTATTTTGAGCATATATCCACAAGTAGATTCGCAAGATCCTGTGGTAATTCTATTTGCAGTTTTTTAGGGGACCACTATAACATTTTTTACAGTAGCTTTACCACTTTATTTTCCAACCAATAATATACAAGAGATTCAATTTCTATACATTTGCCAGCCCTTTTTTTTTTTTTTTTTTTACAGTAGCCATCCTGAGTGTGAGGTATTACAGTGTTATCTCATTGTGGTTTTGATTTGCATTTCAAATGATTAGTGATATTGACAATTTTCATGTGCTGTTTGTATATCATCTCTGGAGAGATATCTATTCAAATCCTTTGCCCATTTGTTCTTGCATTATTTATTTTTTATTATCACATTGTAGAGGCTCTTTGAGTATGTAGGTGCAAAGCTTTTGAGTTATAGGCTTTGCAAATAATTTCTACCACTCAGTGGCTTCTTTTTCTTGATGGCATTCTTTGAAGCACAAAAGGTTTTAGTTTTGATGAAATCTAATTTTACTTTTATTCTTTCATTTGTGCTTTGGGGGTTTGTTTGCTTGGTACATTGGAGTTTTATTTGTTGGGCCTCACTGTGCAGTCCAGGCTGGACTTGAACTCATTATATAGGTCAAGCAGCCATGCACTCATGGTGATCCTTTCACCTTGGCCTCCTGCATGCTCGGATTACAGCTGTGTGCCACCGTTCCCAATTCATTTGTGCTTTTTGATATGTCTAAGAAGACTTTGCCAAGTTTAGTTAATAAATATTTACTCATATTTTCTTGTAGAGTTTAATCATTTTCACTCTTGTATTGAAGTCTGATCCATTTTGAATTGATTTTCACATGCAGGGTGAGGTAGGAGATGAAGCTCTTCTTGCATGTAGATATATAGTTGTTGTAGTACCATCAGTTGGAAAGATTATTCTTGTCTCATTGAAATGTCTTGGTAACCTTGTCAGATATCAGATGACCAAAAATATGAGGGCTTAGTTTCAGACTGAATTATTTTCTATTTGTCTATATGTTTCTCCTTATACAAGTACCACAATGTCTTAGTTCATGTAACTGTTACTATGAGTTTTTAAATCATAAAATGTGAATTCTACTTTTTTCTTTTCAAAGTTGTTTTTGCCTGTTTAGGTCCTTTGAATTTTTTTTTTTCACATAGCAATCCAAGATTTTTATTAAGCTGTAAATAAGGAAACTAAAAATGGGCAAATGAGTATGTTTAACATTAAATTTCTATCTATCATGACTGTAAATAGAGGAATGCAATCCTTTTGAATGCCAGTCATAGAAGAATCCCTTTTATTTTACTGGTGTTGGGTATAGGGACTTTTTAAGATGGAAATTCGGCTGTGGGTTTTCACTATCAAGTCTGATTCAGCACATCTATTAACATGTAGCTGTTTGTGATGAGGAGGAGAATACTAAGAGAAAGTTTCTGGGTCCAGGGATTTAGCTCAGTGGTTCTAGCACCTGACTTGTAAGCACAAAGGTCTGGTTTGATTCCTGGTAACCATATACAACAGTGCTGGAAGTGGTAGCTCACACACCGACCAGCAATCAGTACCACATACCACAGTGCCGGGTGTTGTGGCTCATGCCTGTAATCCCAGCACTTGGGAAGAAGAGACAGGAGGATTGCTGAGTTCAGGACCAGCCTGAACTACAAAGCAAGACCCTACATTAAAAAGAGAGAGAGAGAGAGAGAGAGAATACTGGTAGACTAAATCCTTAATAGAAAATGTTCAACTGTGAGTATATAATCATATGCACAGTATATGCATCTATCAGTATAGAAAGTTACAGAACATTAACAGGATTTTTAAAAAACAAAGTGATATAAAAAGGGCCCAGGGATGTAGCTAGGTGCCACACCAGCCTGGCAAGCAAAAGGTCCTGAGTTTGATCCCTATACTGGGTGGGGAAAAGAAAAGTGAGGTAAGCCACTTGAATTTCCTTACAAAATTTTGGCTGAGTTTGTCAGTGTCTTCCAGAAGTCAGTGTGATTTTTTTTTTGAGACAGGATTTCCCTTTGTAGTTCAGGCTGGCCCTGAGCTCACTATGTAGCCCAGGCCTGCCTCAAACTCACTGCAATCCTCTTGCCTCTGCTTCTGAGTGCTGGGATACAAGTATGAGCCACTACACCTAGCACTGTTGTGTGTGGTTCCTGGGGATCAAACCCAGGCCCTGGCACTTGCAAGGCAGGCGCTGGAACCACTGAGCTAAATCCCCAGCCCAGTGGATTTTGACAGAGGTTGTAAACCAATTTGGAGAATATTTCTAGCAGGACAATATCAAGTCATGGGCCTCTGCACATTTATTTACATGTTTCTCATTTTTTCAACAGTATTTTATGCTTTTCAGAGGTTAAGTATCACACTTTAAATGGATGACCAAATGATTTTATTCATTTTGATGCCATGTGCCAGTTTTCTTAATTTTACTTTCAGACTGTTCATTGGTAGTATATGTATATATCCACCTCATTTTGAACCCTGTTACTTGTCATTGCTGGGTGTTTTTTGAGCATTCAGCCAACTTTTCAGTGGCGATTTCTCAGACTCACGCCTCCTGGTTTCCGAGCCCAATTTCATGGCCTTTTGCTGTAATTGCCCCTCTCGCACAGCCTTGCTGTTGGACAGTCTCGAGTCCTGTGCAAGTCCTGCAGCACAGACCTTGCTGAACAGCCTTCAGTATGGGAAACCTGGGCTTGACTGACTCACCTCACATTCTACCTCACAGATTTTTTTCTATATATGCCTACACTTTGGAAAATATGACTATGTCAGAATGAAATTTCAAAGATCCACAAGACTCACCTCCTCCAGAAACTGCTAACATTTGCATTCTCCTCCTTTTTCTTCCTTTTAATTTGTCTAGTGATGTCCTTGCCAAAAATAAGGGCGCTCATGCATTGTAATTAACTGGCTATGTAACAGTCATTTCCTTGTGTTAGTGTGGTCTCCATAAACACTTTGGTGACTGTCACATTCTAGGGAGTAGATGCACTATAAACTGTAAGTCTATTCTGGTAGTGTTAAAATTTTGTTCTAATCTTTCATTACTATAAATAACACTGCCAAGAAATACATTCATAAAGTCTTTTGATAGTTAGCAATATTTCCTAATTTATTCCTAGAAGAGGACCTGAAGGAAATAAATGTTTTAGTCCTTTTCTTGTTATTCTAATGAAATACCTGAGGCAGACTAATTTAATATAGAGAGGTCTGTTTAGCTCAGAGTTCTGAAGAGCCAGGCCCAGCTCTGTGATGACGTTGTGACCAGTGGTAGTAGCACATGGGGGAGACAGCCAGACCGGAGACCCAGCGAGACTGGAGTCCCATAGTCCCCTCCGAGGGCACACCTTTAACTGACCTAAGGACCTCCCTCTAGATTTCACTTGCCAGCATCGGAGCACCAAGCACTGTGCACATGAACCTTGGGGACAAGCCACATCTAAAACATGCAACAGTTTAAAGCTGTACCCAGACACCTTTCCTGCCATTGTGCCAATTTACCTTTCCCAAGCAGTTGAAGAGTGTCCTCTTTCACCCCACCTTTCCCTCCACTAAGAATTATACTTTAATGTTTGCAAGGGTCAATTAATATGTCCTCATTAATTACTAGGGTCATTATATTGCTTCCTTCTTTATCAATTCTTCCTAACCTTTGCTGCAAATACTTCCGCCAGTGGGATGGCTTTGTTTTGCCTTTTATTTGCTCTTTCAACTTTTGGAAAACTGTCTAATAGCATCAATTATGCTGTTTCCTTTGTGATTTCTTCTTGAAATCTGCTGTCACTTTTCTCTACAGTGTTGATGAGGTTTCATCGTCTTTTCTTGTTCTCCAATTTCTGAAGAATGTGTGAGGAGTGCCTCCTTTTCTGGTTGCTCAAGATTTAGCCTGAAGGGGGGAAGAGCAGAAGGAAGGAGAAGTGGGGGCTCAAATGTCCTGATCCTGACTCCTTGATCCTGGCTTTGTTTGTGCATGTCATGTCTCCACCTTCCGATCAGTGTCTGGAAATGCTCTTCTTCCTGCAAATGGGTATGCACGCACTCCAGTCCAGCTGGCTGGTAATAAATGAAAACCAGAACGGCATCTTTTGCTATGTCAGTGGTACTTATGGTGGGATAGATGGCAGTGTGAGGAACTTGTCTGCTGACTTCCTTTTTATTTTCTGAACTGTCTACTGTGAGTCCTTTTTAGAGTAAGGAATGTTTTAAAAAAAATTGAAAGATTTCAAAATCAGCAAGTAGAAAGAGTCCTTGTTAGGATGTAGCCTTTCCCTTACTTCCAGAGAGGCCTCCAGATCTTGCCCCACAGGGTGGCTGTGCCGTTACGCTGCAGGCCTGCAGGAGCAGTTCTCCAGCGGCTTCAGCTTGAACACTCCTCTAGCGGGACCTTGTGGGTTCCAGAGCTCCGGGGTTCTTTCCTTACTTCTTGCCCAGCTGGATTCATTCCTGCTTACGAAAAGCCGACAAAAACAAGGACAACAAGATGAGCTTCAAAGAACTGCAGAACTTCTTGAAGGAACTCAACATCCAAGTGGATGACAGCTATGCCCGGAAGATCTTCAGGGTGAGGCTGGGTCCGTACGATGGTGGAGCCTCAGTCCTGCCCAAGGCCGCTTCTGCACCTTGCCCACTGGGCTGACCTGGTTTTGCAGGAATGCGACCACTCCCAGACAGACTCCCTAGAAGATGAGGAGATTGAGGTCTTCTACAAGATGCTGACCCAGCGAGAGGAGATCGACTGCACCTTTGCAGAGGCTGCGGGCTCAGGGGAGACCCTGTCGGTGGATCAGTTAGTGACGTTCTTGAAGCACCAACAGAGAGAGGAGGAGGCGGGGCCTGCACTGGCCCTGTCCCTCATCGAGCGCTACGAGCCCAGTGAGACAGGTGAGGGCCTGGCAGGGGCAGTCCCAGGATCAGGAAACCCCCAGCAGACTGCAGCAGAGGGGAGGCACATCAGCCCAGGGCCCCCGGGCTGTGTTCACCTGGCCTACAAAAGCACACAGATGGGAGACAGGACGCCAACACCACTGCTCCCCTCTGGGCCTGTTTCCCTCTTGTTCCTCTTTCAGAGGGACCTGAGGGTCCCTCCCCAACAAACAGAAAAAGAGGTGACCGGAAAAGCCACGCTATTCCTGCCTTCATCTATAAGTCCATTCTGGGCCACTATGAGATGTGGCAGGACAGAAAAGATGGAGCCTGGCTGTAGAGGGGGAGAAGAGACCTTGCCCCTCAAGGCCTCACAGTCCGAGGACGGAAGAGGAGGAGGCAGACCCTCACTCTGAGGCAACAACAGTCAGGCTGGAGACAAGACTTCTGCTTTCCAGAGTTGGAACCAGCTAGGGGTGGGCAGGCAGAGGGAGGAGAGGGCAGCCAGCACTGACCAGTAATGGTGCCCTCCTTCTTCCCAGCCAAGGCACAGCACCAGATGACCAAGGATGGCTTCCTTATGTACCTGCTGTCGGCTGACGGCAACGCCTTCAACGTAGTGCACCGGCGAGTCTACCAGGACATGAGCCAGCCGCTCAGTCACTACCTGGTATCCTCCTCACACAACACATATCTGCTGGAAGACCAGCTCACTGGGCCCAGCAGCACCGAAGCCTACATCCGGTGTGGTCCAGGGAAGCCTTAGAGGGCGGGAGCCTTGGTGGGACCCAGAACAGGACCTGGAGGAACTTAGCTGCCATCCTACTCACAGGGCACTGTGCAAAGGCTGCCGCTGCTTGGAGCTTGACTGCTGGGATGGGCCCAACCAGGAGCCAATCATCTACCACGGCTACACTTTCACTTCCAAGATCCTCTTCTGTGATGTGCTCAGAGCCATCCGGGACTATGCCTTCAAGGTGGGCATACCCCTGCAGGTGGGGTGGGGATTTGAGGGGCAGCAGGCCCTGCTAGCGTGCTCTTGGGCCTCCAGGCCTCCCCCTACCCTGTCATCCTGTCCCTGGAGAACCACTGCAGCCTGGAGCAGCAGCGTGTGATGGCACGACACTTGCACGCCATCCTGGGGCCCATGCTGCTGGACCAGCCACTGGACGGAGTTACCAGTAACCTGCCTTCGCCAGAGGTGAGTGGGGGGACGGCCCAGGTGAGAGGGCTGGGAGGTCAGGTGGCCCCTGACCAGTTGCCCCTCCACCCCTAGCAACTGAAGGGGAAGATCCTGCTAAAGGGAAAGAAGCTTGGGGGGCTGCTACCCCCTGGAGGGGAAGGTGGCTCTGAGGCCACTGTGTCAGATGAAGATGAGGCTGCAGAGATGGAAGATGAGGCCGTGAGGAGCCGGGTGCAGCACAAACCCAAGGTTCAAGGGGGAGCTGGTGGGGAGGGGCAGCCCCAGGGCCTCCCACCCTCCTGGGGCATTCGCCTTTCTCAGTTCTGTGTGGCTGCCATTCAGACCCTCTGCCCCTCTCTCTGTCTGTCTCCCACTGTCTCTCTGTGTCTGGGTTTCTGGCTCTCAGTGCCCACCCTGCCCAACCCCTGGCTCTAATCCGGGCCTCCCCACGGCCCCCAGGAGGACAAGCTCAGGCTGGTGCAGGAGCTCTCCGACATGGTCATTTACTGCAAGAGTGTCCACTTCGGGGGCTTCTCTGGAGCTGGCCCCTCTGGGCAGGCTTTTTATGAGATGTCATCCTTCTCTGAGAACCGTGCTCTCCGCCTGCTCCAGGAGTCAGGTGAGTCCCTCCCTGCAGCGACCATCTGGGCTGGCCAGGGCTGGCCCTGGCCTCTGGCTGCTCTAGTGAGCCCCACTGCTGACTAAATCATACTTCCCTGCAGGAAACAGCTTTGTCCGCCACAACGTGGGCCACCTGAGCAGGATCTATCCAGCTGGGTGGAGAACAGACTCCTCTAACTACAGCCCTGTGGAGATGTGGAATGGGGGCTGTCAGATCGGTATGGGCCAGCCGGGGCCTGCAGTGGGAGCAGTGGGGACCTAACTAGTGCAGAAATGTTTGGAGTTGGTAAACTGTTTGGAAATACCTTCCTACCAGCAAGCCAGTGTCTGGAAATACACAGTACTCTAGTCCATGGAGTTCTGGCACCAGAAATGGTGTGCATGGCTAATGTGATGAGTGAAGGTGGCAGGATGGCAGTAGGCACTGGGTGATGCTGGATTCTGCTTCTGACTCACCATGGGACCCTTGGCCTCAGTGTTTCCTAAGCAGGCTGGACACTAGGGCCTTGACGCCAGCCCATAGTCTGTGACTTCTCTGTCCTGCCTGTAGTGGCCCTGAACTTCCAGACACCTGGGCCAGAGATGGATGTGTATCAGGGCCGCTTCCAGGACAATGGAGCCTGTGGGTATGTGCTGAAGCCGGATTTCTTGAGAGACCTCAACACCACCTTCAATGCACGTGCTCTGACTCAAGGGTCCTGGTGGGCTCCAAAGAGACTCACTGTGAAGGTATGGCCAGACCCAGGAGGGACAGGTCCCCACGCTCCTTCCTTCCCCTCACCGCCATTCCCAAACCATTAATTATCCACCACCTTTCCTCAGGTTATCTCAGGGCAGCAGCTGCCAAAAGTCAACAAGAATAAGAACTCAATTGTGGACCCCAAGGTGACAGTGGAAATCCATGGTGTGGGCCGGGACATAGCTAGTCGCCAGACTGCTGTAATCACCAATAATGGTACGTACTGGGTCTGGGCTGGGCCCAGCTCCTGGAGCTGATGCCCACTCTGTTGACACATGGTGCCTGCCCCTCTAGGCTTCAACCCACGGTGGAACACAGAGTTTGATTTTGAGGTGGCAGTGCCTGAGCTTGCCCTCGTCCGCTTTGTGGTAGAGGACTATGATGCCTCCTCCAAGAACGACTTCATTGGCCAGAGCACCTTTCCCTGGCACAGTCTCAAGCAGGGTGAGTGTTTTCTGGGGTGTGGGGATGGCCAGGGCTGGTGAAGCAGGGCCTGCCTTCCTTTGGGCTGGAATTGGCTGTGCCTCAGCACATCCTCCATGACTAACTGGAACTCTCTTCCCACTATGTGCCTGCTAGGATACCGCCACATCCACCTCTTATCTAAGAATGGAGACCAGCATCCATCAGCCACCCTCTTCGTGAAGATCACCCTCCGGGACTGAGGCTTGGGGTGTCCGGTGGGATATGCCCTGAGTGGGCCAGGCCCTGTGCCCACATATGGAGAAGGGGCTGGCGTGAGCACTCCAAACCTCTGGCACTGAGGGGCCCCTGAACTGCCTTTTGCTCTAATGTGGTCAAAGCTGCTGCCCCTCTGGGGTCCCGGGAGCTGGCTCGGGGCCTGCAATGTCTTCATTTCATTAAGAAAAACACTGTAGCCCTCCACACCCTTTGGCCAGCCTTAGGTAGGGAGTTTTTATAAAAATCACACAGAGAGGAAAGCTTGTGATCTCTTTACCTGCACTCAGAAAGTCCCTGGGGAAGTATGAGGATGTGTCCCTTTCCCAGGCTCGTGGGGTTGTCGAGAAAGAGCTGCAAGAAGCAAAAAATCCCTGTGGGGAGGACACAGCCCGCAGGGTCGCAGCTCCTTGTTCCCTGAGAGGGGAACTGACCTAGTGAGTGGGCTTGAAGGCACACGTACCACGCCCATGCAGGCCACCAGCATTTATTGATCACGAGGACAGGCGCTTTAAGGGGACGGAGCAGGTTCCTCCCAGGGCTCAGAAGAAACCCAGCTTCTTTTTTTCCTGCTGCTGCCTCCACTTGGCCATGCTGTAGAACTCTTCCTTGGATTTCCCAAAGATAGCTTGGAAGTCAGAGTCCGAGAGATAGAACTGGAGGGCGAGGAGGGAGTGGATGCAGGGAAAGGGGTCTCTGGAGCCCAGAATTCTGTCCCACCCAAAGCAGTCATCTGGCCCCAGGCTGTGTAGCATGTGTCTGCCCAGCACCAAGGCTGCTCCTCCAGCACAATTCCCAGCATGCACTGGTGCTGGGACATCAAGTGGTGGGTCTTGGTGCTCACCTCCCTGCGGACAAGGTCTACACCCTGTGGCAGATCCACAGCAGCCTGGTGCATCAGCTGTTCACGGGGCACATTCCCAGTGACTGGGGAGCAGGCATCACTGACACAGCTGCTGGCACTTGTCCTGGGGCTGGCGATCTTGGTACTCGTACTGGGGCCCAGCTCCAGCTCCTTCCGTGAACTGTCCTAGGAGACCTCGAGGGCCAGCAGGGCCGAGGGACCTGCCCTCCTATTGCCCAGCCATTGCAATAGCTGAAGGTTGTTGAGTTCCTATCCAGAGAGGGGCCTCAGACTAGGGTAGGTGGGGAATAGGGAACCCACATAGAGGTCACACTGGCCTGTTGCCCTGACTGCAGCCCTGGCCCCTGCCACTGTCCACTATCATCAATGCCACCTGAGCCCAGGCCATTGTGGGGGCATCCAGGGATCCCAGTACTCATTGCTGTTACCTCAGATATGGCACGCCTTGTTGCTAGGCTGCCCTCCATCACTTCTTCATAGGGCTGGTGGTTCTGGGGGTAAGAATCAGGGCTGGGGCAGGACGGACCCAGGAAGGACTTAAGGAGGATGCTACATCTCCCTTACCCACTACTTAACACGTGCTGCAGGCCCTTCACCAGAACATACCCTCTCCCAGCCATGGGGCTGGATATTTGAGGCCTCACTCACCATCCACTTGTAGGGGTCCCAGGTGAAGAACCACCCTGTGAAGGTGGGAGGCTCATGGCCCTGCTTGACCAGCACAATGGGTGTGGCCAGGCTCCTCTCTGCTGGATGGGTCTGCAGATACTCCCGGCCCCAGGCCACTGCCTCCTTCTTCTGCTCACCTGCAGCTTCTCCAAGCCACAGGAAGACCTGGGCCACAGAGGGGGCCTAGCTTGTGGAAGGCAAATTGACCGCCTGGAGCCAAGCACCTCATCCCACTTCCCTATCTGTCAGACACACATCTCTGGCCCACCAGAACTATCCTGCACACACCCCACAAAAACTGTCACAGGCTAGGGAAGCATGCAGTCTGCAAAGCTTCAGTAAGCACCCTGGAGTGCCACACACTGGGGACTCAAGAACGAAAACACTAGGCAAAAAGCCTTGCCCTCACACAGCTTTCATGAAGTAGCAAGTCATGTTTGTCTAGGAAAAAGTGAAGAGATAATCCTTGAGGTGGTGAGTGCTGGACATGTTCAGGGCACAGTGAGGGAGCTGCAGAGGCTGGAGCAGAAGGAGCGAGGTGGAGAGTGGGAGGAAATCAGGGCGGAGCTGGGGCTGTGCTAAGAGCCTGAGTTTTTCTCTGGGAGAGATGAGAGTCACGGCCTCACCGCTGGCTCAGTGCGGCAGGCACAGCCCTGCACAGGCAAACTGACAGACACAAGTGCTGCTCTATAGCCAGACACAGTCATTCCCCATCACCAAACTTACAGATACACACAGCCAGCCAGTTCCTACCCTGTATGGCCACAGGGAAACAATGGCATGGACACCCAGTCATGTCCACAGCTGGCCACGTCTCATCAGCTGTAATTAGTGTGGCCACTTTACCAGAGTCACCAACAGTCGGTGTGACTGTGGTCCGCCCGACAGCCACATGAACAGAGGCAAATGCACAGTCAGAGTCACACACAGGCAAGTGTCAGTCCTTCTGCACAGAATCACTGGACACTGACCTATGTTCAGCCGCAGGTGTGCAGTCGCCTGGACTCAGTCTGAGGTGTGCAGAGTTACAACTACGCGTTTGGTCTCAACCACACAAGTCCCAACTGGGAGTCAGCTTCCTGCAGTCTCACTGCTGCCACACAGTGACAGGCCCCACAGCCTGCTGCTAAACCCTTGCGGACAGCCAGGCATTACACACCATCACAGCCTTGTAGTGTCACGTGCAAGATCGGGAGGTGGGGGGGGGGCTGGACACTCAGCCACTGTGTAAATACAGACAGCCCCGTTATACCCCAGCCAGCTCGGGGGCCACCTGCCAGGTGTCCAGTAACATGATGTCAAACTTGTCCAGGTTGTCTTGGCCAAAGAACACCACTTCCGTGAGGACCAGGCGGCCCATCTGGCTGGAGCACTCAAACAGCGGCGGCGGGAATCTGGAGGCCTCCCCAGCAAGCCTGGCCAGTGTCGCAGCAAGGGTGTGAGGGGATAGCGTTGGACCTCCAGGCTGGGTCACCCTGAACCTCCTCGAAGGGGCCCCTGGTCCAGGCAAGGGCAGCAGTTCCTCTGGGATCTGAGCTCTACCCACCCCAGGATTCCTCCAGGAGCACCCTGCCCCTCTCTGGGTTGCAGGGTCCCTCTGTCAACAGAGAAAGTAGATGAAGCAGGTGCTGTAATGTGTCTAGCCTCAGCCAGCTGTGACACAAGCTGATCTGCCTCACCACCACCACAACTTCCCTGGGATGGGAGGATTCCAGGACACAGCCCTACCGGGAGCTGGCTTTGGATCAAGGGTAGAAGGAAGAAAGCTAGGCTGGGTGGGGGTTGGAGACTCGGGGAGGAGTGAGATGCACAGACGCGGGGAAAGCATCCTCAGAAGCAGTTTGTACTCCCCTGGAGGCCTTGCTCTGCCACTGGAACATTGCCCCAACAGTGACAATGCAGGGAGTTGATTCTACCAGCAGAGGTCACTACTGTCCCACTCGCCTGGGCATCCCAATCCTAGTTAGCAGGATGGACAGAATGAAGTGGGGCCTTGGCTCCTCAGTCCTGGGGTGGAGGGCTGGAGTTTGGAGTTCCAGTCAAATCTCCCCAGCTCTCCTGCCACCCTAATCAGTGATCCACACTCTTGGGCTAAAACCACCTTCCTCCCAAACCTGTTACCTCTTGCTGGGGTAGGGGGCCCGGCCTCCCAGCACCTCCCAGAAGTGGGGCGGCTCTTGACCCTCCAGAACAGTTTCCATGTTATTTCTGGAGATGACAGTGACTACCATCCGCGCCATCTCACGCTGGTCACCATTACAGCCCTGGCAAGCACAAGAGGCCTGCTTTCACCTTGATCTGACATCCTACCCATCAGGGCATGTGGGCAGCTGTGCCCAAACCTCAGGAGGCTCCTTCCCTTCCATCCCTCAGTTTCCCCCACTGTTCAGAGTGACAGGATCTGGAAGCCTTTCAGGATCCAGAGTATGGACGGAACATCCCCTAACCCCCAGGACTGGTGGTTATTCATGGTGCATGCCAGAGATCAGAGAAACTTCCAGCAAAGCAGTCTAGGACTTCCCCATTCTCCCGAGACCTGGAAGGAACATGCCTGATGTTCAAGATAGGAAGGGGGTGCACTGTATGCCAAGCCCCCAGGGACACCCAGGTCCACCTGTCACTTTTCTCCTTTAACCCCCACCACTATCTTTGGTGGAATCAGAAGCCTGCATCCGGTGGAGGGGACCCATCCTAGTCAACACTGCTTCCCAGCTGTGAGCGAAGTGATCAGGGCTGTAAGTACCTTCCCGAACCAGAGGTAGCAGGCATCCGCGCTGACCAGCAGGAAGATGTCACTGGAGCTGAGGGATGAGGCATGGGCTGGCACCTCTATGGTCCTGGTGTTGTGGCTCTCGGTGCCTTGTACATGGAGCAGTCTTGTGGCAGGTGCTGGCTGGCCACTCCCATTGTCTCCAGTGTTCTCCTGCAAGATGCCTAGGCCTCAGGCTGAGGCAAGGGCTCCTGGGCCACCTCCCCATCCCACGGGGACCAACTGCCTCAGAGCTCAGGCTATCAGTGTCCTCTGGACTTGTTCTACGTGGATCCTCACCCCGTCTCTCAGAAGTCGAGATGGTTGCTCAGGCCTTAAAGGCAGGGCGTGTGACTCCTTTTGGTTCAACGCCCTGGCTTGTGCCCTTGCTTTGCACCTACCCATGGGACCAGGGGAAGAAACTCAGGTGATGTCACTCTTGGAGCTTCTGGACCAGGGACAAGCAACAGGAAACCAGGAACTGGAAAGCTGAGCCCCAGGCCAGTAGAGAAGGCCCATAGCAAGTGGATGCAAGGCCACAGACACATGGAAGCCTGGTGAATCTGCTACCACCGCGGCAGAGCAGACCTACCTGGAAGACCACCAGCTGACCCCGGAAGATGGTGAGGAAATGGGGGGGCTCGCTGCCCATCGTCACATGCACCTGCACCAGGGCTCCCTGGTACATGAGGTCCAGCTCTTCAGCACTATACAACAGGACCTTGGTCTCGTCTGTAGTGGCCTGGAGGCCCTGTGGGGTGGGGGGTGACAGGTGACGATCTGGTGCACCTTGCATCCTTCATTCCCTCCCAGATCCTGGCTCTTGGGCTCTCAGGTGTATACAACTCCCTCAGATTAGGTACCTGCCATAGGTACAGGATGTACTGGACACGGCCCAGCTTCTGGTATGTGTAGAGGACAAGGTAGCAGCTGTCTGAGCGCAGCCGGCTATGATGCTTCGGGTCCACAGGCTGCCTGGCTAGATTCTGGATGCACCACATCTGAGGGTAGAGGCCTAGGGACATACTGTCTCCTCCACCTGACCCCACCTGCCCATCTGCACCAGCCAGAAGCTCTCCTTGGCTCTTGGGCTCTTCTTATCTGTGTGGGCATCCATGCAGGACTCACCCCAGAACTTGCCCTCCCCTTGCTTTATACCGGACCTGCAAGATACCCCTTTCCCCATGGACCCCACACCTGTGCTGTCTGCTTTCAACCAGCACTTGAGTTTGCATGTGGTACCAGGGTGGACAATGGAGAGGCCTGTGGAGGCTGTAAGATGGCCCAACTCTTGTCCCACATCCTCCCTCAATCCTGACCCCACCCGCCACAGCCTGGGAGAGGGGCAGACAGTCCCTGCACAGCTATTCACTGCTTAGGCCAGGGCAGCAAGAATGAGGTAAGAAACGAGGCCTAGGAGCTCTGGGGAGAATTTCCTTCTTTCTTTCAAATGTCATTTAAAAAAACAAAAAGAGGGCCAGGGAGTTAGCTCAGTGGTTCTAGTGCCTGTCTTGCAAGCGCAAGGGCCTGGGTTCAATCCCCCAGTAACTACATACCATACTAGGTGTAGAGATTCACACCCAGCAGCAATCAGTACCACATACCACCGTGCCAGGACTGGTGGCTCACACCTGTAATCCCAGCACTCGGGAGGCAGAGGCAGGAGGATTGCTGTGATGTGAATTTGAGGCTGAACTCAGGGCCAGCCTGAACCACAAAGCAAGACCCTGTCTCAAAAAAAACAAAAAAAACAAAAAAAACCCCAATGCTTGCCTAAAGACTTGAAACTCAATTGCTTCCTCGCATTTTCCAGTGTAATTTCTCACTCCTGTGCACAGCCACACAGGAGCTTTGGAGCCTGTAGACCCAAGTCAAATTCCTAATCTGCATAGGTTGGCAGTGAGACCACCTTAAGCTTTGGTTTCTTCTATCTGCAAATGGGGGATCGCAATGCCCGCTGCCATTTGCCTAGGCAGGGAGGGACGCAGCGCCTGAGCATCCCTTAGCCACACACAGCCTGGAGCTTCTCCCTCCAGGCAGGCAGTATGTTCACATGTCCTCAGATGATCCTGCTGTGTGTAGATGTGCACGTGGGTTTCCCAGGTCACGTTACATAGCTGCAATGCCTGCTAGCCCCCAAGTACGCGTCTCCTCCAGTGCCTCTCACCTCCACCTTGCCAGAGCCGTCGTCCACCATTCTGAGCCGGGCTGCTACCTCAGGCTGACTGGGTAGCTTTCCCACATCCAACTTTACCTGAATGGATTTAGCTGAAGGTGGGAGGGATGTTAGTGTTGCTCCTGGCTCTTTTCGCCTTCCCTCAGAGACCTGCCTGGCTCGGTCGTCAGAGGTCTAGTCTCCAGCCATGCCCTTTCACTCACGTGTCTCTGGAGGCTGTCCCACCAGGCCCCGCCCCACCTTTCTGACTCCTCCCCTCGGACCAAGCCCCGCCCACACAACTGTTTCCCTTGGGCTCACGCGTCCAGCCCGGCCTTTTCCTGCCCAGATCCTTAGACCATGTCCGGAAGAGCTGCTTGAACTCTGCCAGCTCTGCGCCATCGTTGACCACTTCCACGGCAGTGTGAGCTGGGTAGCCCTTGGCCTTGATGAAGCCCTGGGACAGGAGCTACAGTCAGACCTGCAGCTCTGGGGCCTTGTGCTTCGTTCTGTCTCCGTGGACTTCCTTCTCAGATTGCCTGAACAACCAAGCTCGGAGAAATTTTAATTAATCAACTCAAGACCCATTTAACCAGCCGATGCTATCACTGTCGACTTCTCTGAGGTCCCTGAGGGCCCCTTAGTACTAGCCTAGAGAAGAGCCGACTGTGACAATCCCGCAGACACAGTTCAGAGTTGCCTCAGCACCTCACCACCAAGGATGGTGCCCTCAGGAGGCTCCCCAGACTCGAGGTAGGGCCATGTTCCCCTCAGGTGCCACCTGGCCCCCTCTTTCAGGGAGCCCAGCATAGGATTCTACATTTCTGACTCCAGGACCGGGCTTCCCTCCCCTCTGGGACTCCAGGGTGTCATATTCCCCAACTCAGACCTCAGGGAAGGGCCCATTCCTCCTTAGGTCCCAGCACAGCCCCCCAGGACAGTGCTGTGTCCCTCTCAGACAAAGACTCAGGGCCTCACCACAGCCCTTCTGAAGGCAGCCTTTTTCTCTTGGATGCTGGACTTGCGTCCCTGCCATATGTAGATCTTGAAACCATGCTGGTCCAATATGTAGCATTCCTAGGAGCAAGGGTGGGCTGGTCAGTAGGTGGCTCACACTGGACTGCCGTTGCAGGCTGGGGATGGAGGAAGGGTCTGGGGCCAGGCCTTCCTCACCTTCTCCTGCAACAGGTCCTGGGTCTGTGGGCGGGTCGCCAGTTTCTCGATTACCAGGTCCTTGCCCCTCTCATAGACACTGGGAGACAGGCATGCAGTCTGGGCACCTAGCTCCTGGCCTGGCTCTACTCTAGCCCCTTTAAATATCTCCACATTTCCAGAGACAGAAAGAATGGGGCCAAAAGCCTGGTTCATTGCCTTGCTGTGGACCCTCCAGTGGCCCCTCACCCCCATAGGGTCTTCATCCCCCTTCTGTACAAGGGGTCTCAGGAAGGCTGCTGCACGTCATGCAAGAACACAGGCTGGCTCAAGGACTCATCCCACAAACCCACCTGGTTTTCTGGAGGGCTTTCTAGAGATGCTGTGTTATTGCAGGAATGATGGACCAGTGGTCCTGGACTGTCCCACCCAGCCTTTCTTCCCCCAGTTCTGCTCACTGGTAGAGGCGGACATTGGCCTTCTGTAGCTGGCTGATACTCTTGTTGGGCATTGCAGCCTGCAGACTGCCCATCCGGCAGCCCAGCACAGCTTCTATGATCTGCACGAGGTCGCTGGCTTCAGCCTCATCATTCACCACACCGATCTGTGCACGACCACCATGCTCCTTGTCCCGGAGGTGACAAGTCAAGGCCAGGCCCTACGGGAGAAGACCTGCAATCAGGGCTCCCCAGGCATTCTTCTAGCTTCTCACACAGCCAATCCCAGACCCCTTGTGCCACTACTCAGCAGGCAGGAAAGCTGGTGCTCCCTCCTTCCAGCACCGAAGAGATGACCAGCAGTGCAGGTTCTGAACTCAACTTGTACCTACTAGATGCTTCCAGAGTTGTGTGCAGGGCCCAGCCCACTTCTTGAGATGGCCAGAGAATGTGAACCATAGGGACCATGTCTCCCCTCAAGCCATGTGCCCCCAGTTCGCAGGACAGACACTGACCCGTGACTTCTCGGAAATGCTGGTCTCGGGCCCATTCCACTGGATCATCACTTTGCCCAGGTCCAGCAGGAAGATGTCACCTTTATTAAAGCTGTTCCAGGACAGCTCCACCTGCCCGAGCCAAGGAAGGACAGAGAGGGAAACAGGTATGGACCACCAGCAGTCAGCAAGGGCATAGATGGAACGTGTTGCTGTGCATGAAGCTATTGTGTATCAAGATCTGTGTGTGACTGTGAAGTCACCTGTCACAGTGTGCAGGCATGTGTCTAACTAGTCATGTGACTTTGAGGACCATTTTGTGTTGTTGTGTACACTTCTGTATGTGTGACTGGAGGTAATACAGGTCTGTGACTATACATGCATGTGCATATATAGTGAGATGTGTCTTCTGTGTGCATATTTACATACATGTATCAGATATGAACAAGTGTGTGTGCTCACAGTGACAGTATATGTGTGCCTCTGTGAGGACAGTGTATACCTGTGGATAAATGTAGTTATTCAAACAGAGACACTTTTGAGAATAGGAAGGGATACTATAATTATGCCAGGACAATAGCAAAATCTTGGGTGGCATAGTGTCCCTGTATGACCAGAGATATATGGTTGCTGGATCTGTGGGTAGCACTACAGAGCCTCTGGGGGACTGTCTGTGTGTCACAGGCTGCCACATACTGTGTGGGCTGGAATATGTACAACTGAAGGTTCACCATTTACAGTGTAGACACTGTACACGTGGATGTCTTTACAGCCCATTCTGGCCAGATGGCAGCAGCATGACTTGCTCTCACATGATCAGTGTCTTCCATTAATTTGCTGATAGATGGCAGTGTGGGGCAGTCTGTGCTCATTTGTACAAGAGCATTTCATGAACTAGTGGAGCCCTTGGGCTGACAGGAAGAGACAGTGAGGGAATGAAGGTGATAATGACACTGCGTGAGAACTGTGTTCCGCCTTCCCAAAGATGCTACCTCTTTGTGTCCTGCTGAAATGGACCAGGTACAAAATCATTTCTGCCTCACCTGCCCCACTGCTCAGTGTGCCAGGAATACAGATGAGGAAACAAGGTCCAGGTAGCAACTGCAAAGCTGGGCCTAGAAGCCTCAATCTGCCTTCTCTCTTCAAGATGGTCCACCTGGAATGCTGACAGCTGTGCCCTTGGCCCTGCCCACCAACCTCTGCACTTCGTCATACTTCACTCAGCCCAAGCTCAGTCCACAGCTCAGTGGCATCCTGATGGCCCTCACCTCAGTAGCAGACACATGCTTCCTCGCTACAATGTGCAAAAGTCGCTGGATGTTGTACATGTTGGTCTCCACATGCTTGTAGTCGGGTCCTGGGCCTCCCTTCTTGTAGCTGAGGATAGAACAGGGTCCCATGTAGAAACACACAGTGCCATGTGCAAGAATGGGTGTGATATGAGCACATGTACATGTATACATGGGGGATATCATGTGCCTGCTAGATACATGGATTTGAATAGATGTGAATGCATGTATGTGTAAATACATAGGTATGCACATGAGGCATAAATATGCATGTGTAGAGATGTGAACATAAGCCATATGTATACATATATACAAGTGTATGTGTATATGTTTACCAGTGTCAATCTAGACATGAATACATAGAAGTAGGTGACAGAATATGTGTGTAAAGTGGGGCATGAAATTCATGTATGTAATGTAAGTGTACTCATCTTCAGGTACACATGAGTAAGGGGTGGTGTGTGTTCTTGGATATGCATATATACCTGTGTGCATGTGTTCCTGTGTACACATGTAGGCCCAACTATACCAAACAGAAATGGTCAAATATTGGCAAGTGCCTATATTCAACCTCAATATATTGTAATTTTTTTTTTTTTTT
>PVIR01028307.1:0-22077 GCA_004026965.1 Petromus typicus | reverse complement strand
TGGTATTACAAGCAAAAAGATTAAAAACCACTTTGATACTATCATGACTCAAATACATTCCAGTGTGTAGCCAGTTAAACATTAGTGCTAAGTTGGGGATGCACTTATCCTTAGCCTGAACCTATGTCTGTGTAACTTGTTCCTTTTTGGCCCTGTCCAGCTGACCTACTGTGAGCAGCACCCTCTGTGTTCCTCTGGGACCTGTGCCTGCATTCCTCTGGCAGTGTCTCCAGGTAACCCTATGGAGTGTTTACTACAGGCATGGCCCAGTGCAAACTACTACCTTATGTCACTTAATCCACCTACATATTCTTTCTGTCAGAAGAGGAAACTGAGATTTGGAGAAGTTAACTTTGGACCCTAAAATAAACTCGCCAAGTAGCCTCGCTGGGACTCGAACTCAGGTTTCTCCTCTCCCCAAGTCACTCTTCTCAGTCTGACCCACTTGGGGTTTCTAGTTTCTGCCCCTAGAAAGCTCTAGGGAAGCATTAGTGCCAGCTGTTGCCCTCAGCTACCAAGGCCTCTTTAATGGTGAATGTGGATCCAAATAATCTCACACCGCCATCCACGGTCTATAGCAGGCACTGTACAGAATGAACAATTATGTTCGCAGTGTGCATTATGCTCTCACTTACTGAAATGCTTAGGTTTTATGTCCTCTAGAGGTTACTCACTGGCTTCCCCAAAAAGTGCTCCCTAAGAAGACTGGCATGGTGCTGTGTCCCCTCACTCTGGACCCCGTCCTCTGAGATTGGAGAAGGAAACGTTCCTCAGAGCTCCTGGGACTGTGGACTCCAAAGCGGCATGGATTTCATGACTCTGACTCCTTTCCAAGTTGAAGTAGCTTTTAAAGTTGCTACTGGCTCTGAAGGCAGGTGAGTGAAAATGTGGAACTGATCTGCAAATAGCTACAACTTTCTTCCTAGGTTCCCAAGGACACATGAAAGCCAGGATAAAACTTGTGCAGCAGAGTTCAGCCCAAGTTTACCCCTTTAAAAGGCACAGATGGCCGATTGGCCCACCTTCTGTTCTGCAGTATTCCTTCACCAGCCCCTTTCCCTTTGCCAGGTGACTCAGACTTGCACATCCCATCCGATGGCAACCTGGCTGTTTCCAGCCCAGAACAGCCTCTGCTCTTTCCTCTTCCCTTTTGGAGGCTCAGCTGGGTAGAATGTTTCCCCTGGGACCTGGGACCTGTGAATGGCACTGAGTCGTGCCATGGGAACAATGGAAGCTGATAATAAAGAAGATGTGTAAAAACTACCCAAATAGGTGTGCTTATTCTATAGCACTTTGGGTTCCAGCTACAAAAAATAGAGCAAGGGATACCTGGCAGGAAACAAAGATGTTAGCATGGCCTTCAGGCTCATGATCCCCCCGGCAGCATAAGGAATACCTGAAGGAGCCACTCTTCACAAGCTTCCACAGCTTTCTGGGCATGAGCTCATCATAGCATGCACTCTGTACTGAAGACCAAAAGTTTACCAGTTTAAATCAGGTACTTTAGAGAAGGTCAAATGCTTGGAGTAAGAACGAGATTCTTATATTTTGTCACAGCCCCCATGGGGACATGTTGTATCCTAATGTTAATGATAAGCCCTCACTGCCCCATGTCCATGTAGTATAACTGAAAAACACAGTGAATGTTCAAATTTTTTAAAAGTAGAAGACATATTGCTAGTAGTGCTCCTCACTTCAAACACACTTATCCCATTGTCTTCTTTCAAAGGTATTTTTAGATGTGATGTTGGGGCTACCTCTACTTTCTGAATTATTTCCAAACATTTACCTTTATGATCATTTTGACTTTCAGGAAGATGTAGAAGAACCTCATGTCAGAACTGAGGTGGCATCATTAAGGTGATCAGGAGACACTAACACTCAGCAATGTTTTTATGAGCCTGCCTTTCCATTGGGTCACTCTCCGTAGCAGCATTCATCATATATTTGATCGCATCTAGCAAAGCCACAGAAGAGAATGTTCAGAAGTGCTTCAGAGGTAGCAAGAATGGTAGGTGTGTTTCAGGTGAGGGGACATATTTTAAAGGAGGATTAATGGCCATGAATCTTTTACTGTAATGTTTTTAAAGTTTAAACACTGACCACATGTTTCAATTGGCCTTTGTTCACTACGTCATCTTGACTCTGGCCTGCTCTGCTCACAGGCCTCTCTCACCAGACCTCAGCTCCTGAGGCCCATGAGAGAAACAACTGCCCCCCCCCATGAACCCCAGTCTGAGGTACAGAACGTGGCCCAGACTGTAGAAAAGACTTGATATATACATGTTGAGTGAATGACCAATGAAAGAAAAATAGAAATAAATCCTCTTGCTGATGTTATCCTAGTCCCCTAGCATGACCATGCTTTAGTTTCACTTTTGCCCCCCCCCCGCCCCCCATGGTTTAGTCAACTGTTTTGTTTTCTGTGTGAGGAGATAAAATTTTCATTGTATAATTAGTTGTGAGTAGTATAAAAAGCAGCTTGGTAGGGATTAGACTTTAAAAATAAATTAGTTTCAGCTTTATTCCTATCCTGATATAAGGACAGAGTATTTGGAGAAATTGAGATTATAAACTTGGGGAAGATATGGTAAGCATTTACATAAAACAAGACTGATAATATGTGTTATTGCTCATGTCTAGAGGTACCTCCAAAGCCATATGCAGCCATAGGTAAGGCTGTTCAGGAGTGGCTGGATCTAGAGTATGTGATGCTCAGATGAAGTACATGATGCTGAGATCGAGGGTATTTTATTACTAAATTAGTCTGCTGATTGGCTTGGCAT
The DNA here is from genome assembly GCA_004026965.1 of Petromus typicus. NCBI lineage: Eukaryota > Metazoa > Chordata > Mammalia > Rodentia > Petromuridae > Petromus > Petromus typicus. Next base: position 19,291 of record PVIR01028307.1, on the reverse strand, counting down.
ACTTCTGGGTAAGATATTGGTACTCCACCCTGGGGGTGAATGCTACCTTCCCTAAAGGTGGATAGCCTGGAAAAAACGTAAAGAAAGAAAGAGCATTGCTTTATGCTTGCTGCTTTGCTGCCTTCTGCCTACCATGAATTGTTTTCCTTCTTGATGCCTATCTGCCATGATAGACTGCCTTAGAATCAGTCAGTTATGGACTGAAACCTCTACAAACTGTGAGCTGCTATATATTTTTCCTCCTTTAATTTTGGGTATTAGGCATTTTGTCTAAAAGAAAAGTAACTAAAGCAACATTAATCTTCCTTTATATATTAAAAGCAGAAATTATATGCAGAAGTGTTTATTTGCATACATAACTGTGCAGCTCTTGATTCTGCCAGAATTATATTTGTGACTCACTAGATAACTTAGGACCTAATTCTTGCTGCTAAAGGAAGATGCAGTAGGAATAATAACTGATTCTGAAATGAAGGTGATGTGGCCTTGATCCTTCACTCTGTGATTTCTTCTGGGATGTGACTAGGAACATAGCTCTTCTCTGAAGGTCTGTTTCTACATCTGTCAAACAGCACATAGAAAATGACTAATCAGTGTTGCTCACCAATTGTCTAACTCAACTGGAATGGGTTGAAGAACAGAAGATGAAATATATGACATCATAATTTGTAAGATATTGGGCATTGCCTAGTGAAAAACAGTAGTCTCTGAAAGAAGGGAAATAGATGGAAGGAGTTCTATAAATTCCCCAGATTACTTTCTTGCTCAGAGACATCTGGGCTGTGGCACAACAGGAAGAATCTAAGCACAGAGATGGACACATTGAGTTGACGAGCAGAACAGAGAGTCCAGGGAGACCTAGGTAATCATGGATCACAAGGCAGACTACCTGCTGCAGGGAGGACCCCAAGTATTCAACTTAGTAATGATTAATGCATATGTGTGAGGAAGCTATCTGAGAGCAGGAAAACATACTCAAAAGTATTAAAGAGAACAGTATGTGCATGCACGTGGGCTATGAAAAGTGCTCATTACCATCAGCCCAAATAGCCTTCCAATTCATAGGCACTGGATAGAACACTAAGACTTTGCCTCATTGGTGGAGCTCAATTCATTTCCATACAGCACCATGCACCAGAACTACCTGACACATTACAAAGACAAAGTATAAAAAGATCAATCTATTTCAAAAAATACAGTTCAGAGTAAAATTAGTAATGGCCTCTGGCCAGTCAATGATTATCAGAAATATAAAGAGGCAGAATGTCATAACCCTGAATTAGGTGAATTATCAATACTCTGAAACTGGCTCAGAACTCTGAGCTTAAGAGAATATTAAGATATATGTTGTAATTATGTTTCATATATTCAAAAAGTAGGCAGAGACATGGAAGATATAAAAAGGACTTAAGTTAAATTTCTGGAGATGAAGGCCACAGCATCTGAAATAAGAAACATATTGGAAGGAATTAACAGCACATTAAACATTATTTTTAGATGAAAAAATTTGAAAGCATGGCAGCACAAACTGTCTCAAATAGAACATGTAGTGCAAAGAGTCAAAAAATTTCAAGAGCATATGTGAGTTGTGGGACCGCTTAAGTAGCACAATAAACATAAAATTGGAGTGTCTAAAGAAAAGAAGAGAAAGGGGCAAAAAATCTTTGAAGAGGAAAATGACTAATAATTTTCTAAATTTGGTGAAATAATGGATTCATAATCTTAGCAGCTCAAAAAATACAGATATAAGAAGCATGAAGCAAACAACACCAAGGTACACTATGAGCAAATTGTTTAAAACTAGGGCTAAGAATCTTAAAATAATCCAGAGGCAAAAGATGTTTTTTCAGACATATGAATAAATATAAGAATGACAGCATCTTTCTTTTCAAATATAATGTAAGTCAGAAGACATTGGAGCAATAGCAAAGAAGTGAAAGGGGAAATATCTATCCACTAGAACTATACCTACTGAAAAATACTTCAGACACAAAGGTAAAATATAGATATATTCAAACATGCATAAGCTGAAATAGTTTCTCACCAGCAGACAAATATTAAAGAAATCCCTTCAGACCAAAAGAAAATTATATGAGATAGAAATGTGGATCTAGATAAAAAAAAATACGCAATGCCATGAAAGGTAATTACAAAGATAAGTATATAAGATGCTTATTATCTAAATTATTTTATTATTTAAATATCTTTAAAAAGCAATTGTCTTTTAAATTATAAAGTAATACCTTAGGAATTTATGTAACAACCACATAAAAATCAGGAGGGAAGAAATAGAGGTGTTCTCTTTTAAATGAGTATTTTAAAAGCCAATCAATTGTGTATTCCAAATGGGTGGATATTATTGTATATTAATTGTATCTCAATAAAACGATTACAAAATATTTAAAGAATAAGACTCTCTGCACAAACTCATCTGAAAAATTGATAAGCAAGCCTTTTTCAGATAGCAAAACCACAAATCACTGTGTACAAAATAAAAACTATGAGGCCATTATCTTTCAGAAATACAGAGGTGAAATTTCTGAACAAAATATTAGCAAACCAAAGTCAACAACATATAAACAGGATAATATACTATAAGCCATTGGTGATTATTGCAGGAATGCAGGGTTGGTTTACTTCAGAAAAATCTGTCACTACCTTAACAAACCTAAAAAGGAAAAGTTGAATTGAAGTTGTGAGAATCTAGGATCCTCATGAAAACCCTAAGCAAACTAAGAAGGAGAGGAAACTCTTTATCATGAAAAAAGGCCACAGAAAAACCCGCAATTCATATTACACATAATGGTGAGTGACAATCTTTCTGCTTAAGATCAGGAACAAAACCAAAATGTCTGTCTTGCTATTTCTGTTTAATATAGAGTGAAGAATTTAGCCAGTACAGCCAAACAAGGAAAAGAAATAAAAGGGATCCAGATTGAAAGGAAATAAAGTTATCTTCATTCATAATGTAATTTTTAAGTAGAAAAGCCAGTAAAGTCTATAAAAAGCTAATTAATAAATAATTTTAGCAAAATTATTGTATATAAGGTTAACATTAAAATCAATTGTATATGTATATGCTAACAAGCATGGAGAAAATGAAATAAATGCAGTAACAATCATTGACTTAATTCATTAGAATTAAAAATAAACATCATTAGCAGAACAAAATACATGGTTACACACAAGTCTGACAAATGATACACCACACTAAAAACTATAAATATTGCTGAGAGAAATACAGACCTAACAAAATGGAGAGAGATATGTTTTTTTTCTTTGGGTTAGAAGACTCAAAGTTTCTAAAAAGTGACTTCCTCCTAAATTGAACTATAGATTCAATATAACCCTAATCAAAATACAAGTTTGTATTGTTATACGATGAGTCTAGCCTCATGAAAATGTAGAAGACCTAGAAAAGCCAATGTGCAAACTACAATAATCAGAAGTATGACATTTGCATAAGGGTAGAGCAACAGGTTAAGTGAATAGAGGGTCTAGAAATAGATTTAGTGATACAAAAAAGCTTACGTTGACCAAAAGACAAAAGATTTTACAGAATCTTTACAAAGAAGAAATATAGAGGCAAATAAGTATGTGAAATAATATGATTAGTCATCAAGAGACTGAAAATTAAAAACACAGTGAAATATTACTGCACATCTATCAAAATGAAAAAGAACTGACCACAGCAAGGATTACTAGATAGTAGAGGAAGATGATGTGGAGAAATAGGAATTTTACACTGATGCTGATGGTAATATAAATGGTCCAATCACATGGAAAAGTGTAGCCTGTAACTGCTATGTATGTATGTATCCAACAGAAAGAAAATACATAACCATTCCATTATCTGGATATAAATGTTCATAATAGTTTTACTTGTAATAGCTAAAAACTCAAGACCTACTCAGGTCAGTAGGTGAAATGAATAAATTGTGGTATAATACATTCAATGAAGTGTTACTTGATAATAGAAGGGACTGAATTACTCATACCTGTGGATACATTTCAAAATTATACTGGGCAAAAATGAAGCCTTGTTCATATATGCACACAAAGTATGTACTAAATGAGTTTATTTATATAAAATTCTAGGAAATGCAAACTAACTTATAGAGCCAGAAACCATTGGAGTGGCTTCCTGGGGTGGGTTAACAGAGAGAGGTGGGAGGGCAGATTACAAAAGACATCCGGAAATGTGGGGGTCTGGGCACTACCACGACTGATCTGATATCCTCACAGGTCACATGCAGCCGGTTGTAGATTTTGAAGAGTACAGTTTATAACTCTGTTATAACTGTTAAAACTCTGTTTTTAAAGATGACCCCAAAGTTACTAGAATTAATGAAAAATGCACTTTGATGCTAATTTCCATGACAAGACACCAAATTATGTGGGATCCCAACTTCCCAACACCACCCAAGGGCCTGGTGTCTGCGTCACTGTGGGACCTATAGTGCTGTCCCAGTTCAGAGGCCTCTGCATGCACTTCAGGGTGGCGAACCCATGACACAAGAGCCACAATGGACTGTCGGTATCATTGAAAGCTCTGAAAGTTTCTCTATCATTGATGATTAGACTGACATTTAAAGGATTAATAAGGAACTGTGAACGAATAGCCTATTAAGTGACTGATAAAAGTGATTTGTACAAGAATAGCTTCTTGTGAGTCATGGGGGTGTGGACAGCAAACTGCCAAGTTTCTGGCTCCTGGTCTAAGGTGGTGAACTATGGGTAGCCTAGGATAGCCAGAAAACATCCTGGAAATCCTAACCAGAATATGTATAGGCCTTCATAGAAAATTCATAGTCATGTGGTTATTTGTATATAGTTTGTAATCAGAGTTCTATCTGCCATACATGGATGTCAAAGAGTCTCATTAGAGTAGCTACTTTCAAAAATCAGTGGTGACCAATGACATGGCCCACAGTTTAGTTTAGTATGCTGTGTAATTCTTCTTCCCATTTTGGAGAATTTAAATACCATTCCAAGTCCTCATAGTCCAGAACACTCCTCCAATGGCTAGCCACCTTTGCCAAGGAACTTTGTAAGTAAACAGCTCATAAAAGCAGCATTAACTTATAAAGTAAAAATTCTTAAGAGCACAAAACTCAGGCAAATAGAAAAGCCTGGATTTAGAAATAGAGTTAATTACATATAACCAATCAGGACCAATATATCTCAGTTTCTTTGATTATGCATTTCATTTTTAGCTAGAACAAAAACAAATATTCTCAGAATATGTTCACCATTTCCCTCAATCATTTGATTTACAATTTTCTTTTCCTTATTTTTTTCAATAACATGAAGGCCTCAGATGTGTCTTTTTTGTGCACAGGGCTCTGCTCTTGCACCGAGGCAGGCTTTCTGCAGGAGTGAGGGTTGCTGTCTGTGATTGCGGGCCGCCTGCTGTCGTGTTTACCTTCGCCGGGGCTGCCTGGCTATTGTCGAGCCAGTGGAAATGATTCATGGGTCTGACAGATGTCTGGTACAGCTGGATGTGTCCTTGATTATCCCAAAAGTCTGGACAGCACTGTCATTCACCATTGCCCAAATTATCTTTGTATTGACTGCGGAACCCTCTGTGACAGTCCTGTAATGGCTAATTACCCATCGGTACTCACTTCATAATGGTGAGTGGAAAAGAAAAAGATTGTAAGGAAATGAGAAAAAACACACCAATAAAAGTAATGTTCTGTTCTTTGCAAAGAACACAGACTCCGGTGTGATACAGAATAGATATTTATTTGACATCATGCAGTTTATGCTAATGAAATCCAGGGCCACAATAGTAGAAGCATAGATTTCTCATGAAACGTATGAGGAGGAAATAAAATGTAAAGAACCTTGACAGTGATAAATTATGGACAAGAGAAGGAGCTATTAGCTGTGAGACAATTGTATGAACAGCATACTTGGAAGAGGGCTGGCGAGTGGCCACTTGCTGGCCTCATACACCGAGGGTGGGGTGTGGACGGGGTGGGGTAGTGGGGAGAACACATTCTGTTTAGCAAATAAACTCCCCAGAAATAGAGAAGGAGGGAGAAAGGAGAAGCTTCTTGCTCAGAGGAGCAAGAATGGAAAGCTGAGCTTTCGTTTTTCCCCGTTATGCTATAAATTAGCACATTTTGACAAACATAGCTCCCACAAAGCAGATATATATTAGGGGGGGAAAGATAAGGGAATAGAGGGTACCAAATCCCATTCTGACTTTTAGTGGAGATGATGAGATCCCCGGAGGGCAGACGAAGCAGGCTGGGAACAGCTTTTCACACAAAGGATGCAGTAATTTGCTACGTCCTGTCCACGCTGTGTTTGAATGTCACTCCCGTCTTAATTACCAGACTAACAGAGCTATTCTGTTATTCTGGAATCTCCACCAGTTCCCACAATGCAAGAGCACATCTGAAAGGATTGCTCACAGATCTTTTCTGAGCAAGGAGGCCTAAAGGCAGGTGACTTCAGGGTCTGAGCAGTAGGGTCCTAGGGCAGAGGGAGGCAGGGTGCAGGGCAGGAGGCCTGCACACTCACTTGCTCTCTTCAGACACCGTGACACCCCTGAGTTTTGAAGCAAGAGGCCCATTGGGCAGAGGGTGCTCCAGCTCATGTTGCTATTGGGGATTCTGGTATCTTGAATTCAGGCCCCCTTTTGGTTTGACAGAGTGAGGACTATCCCGGGTCTCTGCTCTTATGCCTATATCTCAGGCTCATGCCGAGTGAGTCACAAAATATAGAACAAAGTTTTGGGACCACAAAATCTAGGGTACTGAAATTCTGACTAAATTGTCCTTTTAACTGAAGATAAATAAACACCATTTTTCAACCCATTACTGAGGGTAAGAATGTCAATCCCTTCCTCTTGGTCTATCTCACATGATTCTTGGTGGCATCAGAGACATTGTCTGCCCAGTAGCTCTCACTGGGTTCAGGAGAGGAATATGCAGGACTCTGACGATCACAGCCCGAGCCCTGTGCTGTGAAAGCCCCCAAAGCTGATTTTCTTCCTTACTGATTAACAAGGCTGCATTTATGGTATCAGTCATGTCTCCCTCTTTGAAAATGACTTGCAGTAAAAATAATTCAGTCCCTCCAGGGGTCCAGTTAGCTTTGGAGTTATTTTGTATTTAAAATGAGGTTTGCTACATTTCAAAAATATTCATGTTATGTTGATGTTCCCACCAGATTTGGGTGTGATAGATACTCTGTAGCAAAAGACAAGGAATAATGAAACATATATTTTTAGATCTATGTCCATTCCTGAAAATAGCAATTATGTCCTTTGCATTGTCACCACTAAAGTTATTAAGCAAAGACCTAATTTCCTGATCATTGTTTATCTACAATAATCAGGATTTTATTTGGAGATGGACATTGACCTAAAAGTATCCTACAAAATATTAAAATAGATACATAAAATGTGTGTTAAAATCAGGCTCTTAAAACCAAGCAAATTAGCGTTATTCTGACTTCCCCTTTCAAAGGGAATCTGAGAAGTGGAAGAGTTCAAAGCCATGTTCTGCCTGGATTGTCTTTTACATGCAGATGCCATTTGTCCTAAGACAAGGGAAACAAGAGTTGACAAAATAGTGAATTGTAGGTATAAAGGAAAGTGTGCTTTAAAGCACATTTCCCAAAAGGTATTGGTGACATCAACAGGTTTTAATGACATCAGAGTCTGCTACTAGTTTACATAAGAAGGATTTAGATAGGAAAGGGGTGTCTGATAACAGAGCAGGTGGTGAAAACTTGAAAAGGTTTATATTTACTATAAGCACATCATCTTTAGAAATCATCTTTTAAGGAGGATTTTTCATCAACCAAATAAATGTATTACAAATAGATCGTGTAGTCATACAACTGTTTATGTTTCTTTCTTCTTACAAACTGATTTTGGAGGTGGGTATTGTGAATGTTGTTTATTTTATTTTGACTTGCATTAGTATATGTTTGAAGTACATAATATTACATTGATCGTGTATATAACACATGTTAATTTTTTCCACCCCTCCTTCCCTTCCCATCAATCTCTTAGTGCCCTTCCCTTTACTTTGGATGTAATGGGCACACATATTTTATCCACAAACTCTAACTCTGGCACAATGAAGAATCAAAATTCTAGAAGGGGGAGAAACAATCATAAGAGAAAGGAAAAAGAAAAGGGTATAGTCTTATCTTTGGGCTTAACTTGCCATTCAAGATCTGGAAGTATTTCCTAAATGTGATTATTACTAGTTAAAGTAAGAATAAAAGTTCACAACAGAGAAAGAATTTGGAGCTGAGAACTCAGATGTTTAGTGGCTGTAACCTGTGGTGGGTGACAAATTGCAGAGTGTCCACACCCACCAGAGCAGCTTCCACTCATTGTCGCCCCATGCGCACAAGAGTCAAGTTTTGCCAGGTCTTTTGTCTTTTCAGGAAAACCTGAAAGTCCAGATTCTTATCGATTTGGGGTCCCTGTGGCTTCACAAGCTCTGAGCCTGAGAGGGTCAGCTGAGCCCAGGGAGGAGAGCTGGGTGGGGGTGGAGAGGGGCTGGGGTCAGGCACTCCACATGCAGTGCATGCTGGGAATTCAGTAACCCACACAAGCCACGTACTAGACTAGGTGCTGTTTGATGCTGAGCTGTGGGACATAGGTGCAGCACTGCACTGAACTGTGTAGAGCTGTGGCACAATCTCTTTGCCTCCTCTCATGTAATCCACATGATTAGAGATGAAGAGCTTTTCAAACAGCCTGTTATATGTCCTGCTTCGTCTTCCTTCACCCCTCTACTTCACCAAATGACACTTTTGGGGCTCAGGGAAGGCTGGGACCTTGCACCACAGTCCTGATCTCTCCTTTACAGTACCGCCACAGCTGTGAATGTGTACTTGTTATTATCTGTTTTCCTTCCCAAGAAGACAAAACTTCCTCTATACTCTTAGCACCTGCTTCAGAGTCTGGTATGCATTTGTGTGGAGAGATGAGTCCTACTACCCGAAAGCCTTTCTGGAGAGTCGAAATGAGAACCACTTCTTTCTCCACTATCACGTAGAATTGTCATATATTTCTGAGAGCCTTTTGAGGGTTCCCTGCTGAGAGGAGGACTCCTTAATACTTAATTGTGGGAAAGATTCTCAATTTTCTTTTCTGAAATATCAAAAAAATAGAGGTCTCCTTAAAATGTCCATTTAGAACAAATGTTCTTCCAGACAACAGTTACAGCAGGAAATATCAATTATGATAGACTAGAAAAAAATAGCCACAAGTTATTTTCCTGCCTTATCTGTACCATTGGATGGCCCCCTGAGCATGGTTTGGTCATGTGACTTGTTCCAGCCAATGTACAGTAGCAAATAGGATGCAAGTGGACATCCCTTTGCTTGGTGATCTTGGAAACCCTGTGGCCACCACCCATGGCCAGATCTAGGTTAATGTGCTGAAGACATACGGTTCAGTTACCCTCACCTTTACAGCTGATAGCCAGCAGCCGCAGGCATGTGAGTGGAGTCACTCTGGATGGGCCAGCTGGCTGCCACTGTATTGGGAAACCAACATGAGCCCAGCTTGTCTGCCTATTGAGACAGGCTTTTCTGGCTGGCTGGCTGACATGTAAAACTATGAGCTAAGCTTTGGGATGGCTTGTTACTTGGCAAAAACTAACTGATACAATTACTTTTTTTGGAGCTATGGGGATTCTTTAATCAGGCTAGACAGAAAAATCTGAGTATTGGCCCTCTTGTTCCCTCACTCACCACTTATGATGAGATGGAGTGAGACAGAAGATGTTCAGCATTAGAAGTATCCCCTCAGCAATCAGGGTCATGGCTAGAAGGGACAGAGCTCCACTATACTCTCCTAATAGTCCCTGTTCAGCTCTTATTAACATGAGAAGCAACAGATCTGAGAAGGTGGAAAGAAAGGGAAGAGAGAGAGCAGTGTGGCATCTGCGCTAGTGGTAAAACTCATATACAGTAAATGAAAGAATTCACTGAACTGACATTATATCACAATGCCCTCATTATAATAAAAAAATCCCATCCATGTTTCTAGCCCTGGAAAGCTGAAGAATGAAGCCAAGCAAGTATGAGGACCACACAGTGTATCATTTTAATGTAGAGAAAACACATACATTAGATGTATAAGTCTGCTTTTGTTTAAGGCCCTTAAGCCTTTCTTAGCATTTTTTAGAAAAATGCATTGAAGGTAAACATTTGTTACTTTCTAAACTGCTGCTCTAAAACTTTTAGGGTGTTTTTGTGCTGAATCTTGATGTAGTAATTTTAAAAAGCAAGAATCATGCAAAATATGGAGTGGTGATTCGGAACTGGGGTAGAGTAGGTGGGTATTGACAAAACGCCTATTTGCCAAGACTTTATTTCACTTAATCATTGCAACTACCCTAGGAAATGGGCACCCTGAGACATTAAGTAACATAGTTAAGGGTGCACACTAGTGAGATGGCACATTACAAACACACACTTTAAATCTGATAGCACTGCCTGAGTATTTGCAGCAAAAATAGTACTTTTTATTATTAGCAATATTTAATAGTTTCTATTGATATTTTATTATATGATATCATTTTTCAGTTGAGAATAGCTGACAATTATTGAAAGTGCATATGCTAACAATGTTCTTAGCATGTTACACATAGTAGTTTGATTTTCACAAAACCTCTAAGAGATAGGTATGTTATTTCCATTTTCAAAGTAATGAAACTGATATATAAAGAAATTAAGTAATGTGCCCAAAGTTACATAGTAAATCTGGGAGGAAGCAGATACTGAAGTTAGATCTACTAAAACCAAAGTTCTTTCATTTAATCATATATCTTCATGTATATGTGTGTGCTCTATTTTGAAATCATTGCTCTAACAGCTGATGGTATACTGCATGATCAGCCATTATTAAAGAAAGTAAGAGCCACTGAAATGTATGTTCCATGAGATCAACATTGTGTACTTTGTTCTGGGGGATGAAACCCTTTTACGGATCATGGGGTCTGGCACAGAGTAGTTCAATATTTGGTGAGTGAATGAGTTCCTGAGATAATCCAGTGCTGCCCACAAGTAGTACTGGAAGTGTGGACGGCAGAAAAGTTTGTAGCTTTGTGAGGCTTTTGGGTGATTACTGCATTAGTTTTCTAGGACTTCTATGGTAAGGCATCACAAACTGGGTGGCTTAAAATAATGGGAATTATGCCTCACCTAAGCTGGGCCTTCTTCCCATTACCAATATCCAGACTCATACTAAACCAATCATTGGAATAATTTAGCTATCATGCCCTTAATCCAAATTCACACACCTCCCAAAGCCCCACCTATAAGAACAGGAGGCTTTGGTGGGACATCTAGATACAAACCATAACACCATGCAAAGACCAAAGAGACAGCAATGTTACAACAAAAGGCAACTGATCAAAGAGCTTTCTGCTGGATATTGGTGGAGGTGTCTGATTATATGTAGTAAGACCTGTCACACTTGTCACTGGGCAGCTGATGCTATGGAGACAAGACCATCCACAACAACACAGAAAAGGCAAGCCATTACTTGGAGGAGCCTAGTAGAGACGGGGACCTTAGGCAAGAAAAGATGAGTCTTAAAAAAATAAATATACCTGGTTCACTTAGGGAAAGAGACTGTCTACACGTGAGTTAGTATGTTTCTATTTCTCTTGCTCTCACGCCAGGCAGCTACACCCTTAAGAGATCAGGTACTGTACTGTGTCAGGGAAGCCAAGAGGGATGTGCCACAGTCCTGCTCTCCCCAGAAGTGAAGCAAAGATGCAAAGGGTAGAGCCACATTGTGAAGCCCCGCCCGGGCCAGGGTGCCATGGTCTGTGCTGCAGGTTATGGGTGACGGTCTTTTCAGGCCTCTAGACTACCTGGAGGAGATCTGAGGGAGTGACAGAGAGCTTGGTCAGGAGACAGGTGAATCGTGTGGCCTTGGTGAGTTATTGATATTGAATTCCTACAGAAAAAAACTACTCATGCAACAGCACCCTGTAGATGCATAAGTGTGTTAAAAACTGTTTTCTTCTGCATCCCTTGATAAACTGAGTTTTTAAAATAAACCTCTACTGTGCTTAGATTTTTTTTTTTTTGGTTGAGTTTCAAAATGCTTACCTTAATCCTAACTTTGTTTACTTTGTAAGAAAGTCCAGATTCACCTGAGACCGAAAGCTCATGATGATTTTTAATTTTAGGACTTAAAATGGGATGCTTGGCAGAAGTGGTATGAAGTATCCATTGGCTGAGAGAATGGGACATTCCTCCTCCTTCAATGTTGGTCTGCTGTACATTAGAGCATCCTTTTAAAAATGCTCCATTTTGAAGAATAATCTCTCTTTGCCTTTAAGTATTCTTCTATAGGAAGAGAGGCCAGGTGGTAGGTGCAGACGATGAGACAATTCCCTAGATAAATATGGCGAATTTTGAAATGCTAATTAAGCCCTTAATTTAACCACTCCAAACTTTCCTCAGGATGTTTACAACACCAGTGATTAAAAGTTGCCAAGATACCATAAACTTCTCTGGGTGTCCCCCCAAGAAAGCAAATGCTCTTTTCAGATGTTGTAGCATCATTTAAAATGGATTTTGATTACTTCAATTTGTGAAAAATAGAATCATAAATATGCCCACATCCCACAATGACGGGGGATATGGAAAGAGAAGAGCCAAGGAATACATCACATTTTAAAGTAAGCAGTCACAAAAGACTTTTAAATAATTCAACTTCCTACCATATTTTATTATCTCCTCTCAGTTTTACAGCATTATCTACCATGGAAATGCAGGGAGATTTGTAAAACACTGTAGCATTTAAGTCATTACATTTTATAGCTAATTTCTAATGTGGATTTGATTTTTTACGAGCAGAAAAAGAATCTAATTTGCATTAGTGACAGTAACTAGAGAAATTTAACACCTGGCCCTGGTTGTACTAGAAATTGAATATTAGGTACTTGGGTGCTAAAAACCCATTCAGATCTTCAAGGGGGATTTTTCATTTATTTATGTGCTGTTCTCATGTCTACCATTACAAAATGGTTCATATTATGATGGAAGAAAACTCCCTGCCCGCAAACATCCTAGAGGTGCATTTTTCATCCTCTGCAAGAGAAAAGGAACTATTTACCTATTAGTAAGAAAGCACCCCAGGGGAAAAAAAGCACCGCCATTCCGTGCATCTAACGCGTATCATAGCAGCCTCCCAAAGAAGCACTTTGATTCCTGCCGGCCTCTCTCATCTCACCTTGGCTCTGCACCCCAGGCCTCCTTCTATTTTCTCTTCCCTCTCCCTCCCAAGCCCCTCCTTGTCACTGTTTCCCAGACAGAAGCTTGGGTGCAGTGTATCTGAGCAAAATTAAACCTCTGCTAAGAAGATCATATTGTTGTTACAAGAGCAATCCATATGTTTGTAAAGTGTAGAAAATTAGGAACTGCAAAAGCTGCGAAGCTGGTGTTAAATGATATGGGAAGTGACACTTTACATAGCTAGTTACAATTAACACATTGATGGCATTTTGCTGGCTCCTTGCAGTGATAATGCTGTTGTCAAATGTGTTTAGTGCACCAAATCTCCTGGAGCCTTCAGCCAGGCGGCGAGCTTTTGACAGATTGAAGGTTTGGAGATAGGCTATCATGACAGATGGAAACTGGCACCGATGTTCAGCTTTTGCCTGATCACAGGGGACCTGCCCCCCTTATTCTGCAGGGCTCTGCTCTGCAACCTTCCCCCTCCTGATGAAGGCAGGGGATGGCATTGTTAAATAGTGCATCTGTGTGAGTTAGACTCCTCTGATGAAAGCATACGGCTGACGCGCTGTGAAGCAAAAGACAGCCTCGGCTCTAACTGCATTTTAGATAGACTCGAGGAAGACCCTAGGGAGCGGGCAGAAAACTTCGGGAAATTTCAGACATAAAGGGAAAAAAGGCCACCCATTAATTTCCTCTCCTGCAAGGATATAAAAATACACCTGTGACGACAAAAACCTCAATTAATGACTTTCATAAATAGTTCTGCAAGCTAGCACTCTGCACGGTCATGTGGGTGTGTTTTTCTTCTCCCATCATCATTTCCTTTTAAAAAACCAATTAATTTCCAAACAATCCTAGGAAATCTGTAAGGAGGCGCCCAGGGGCAGTTATGAATCCTCTACTAGTAGGAATCTAATTCAATTACTCCAAGATGGTCTTCCTGACACTGGGCTGGGTTCTGATATAGGTTTAAAAATCCAGGGCAGGGGTGGACAGAGCTTTCCACAGCTGGGCATAAATGGGAGGATAATATAGTTAATTAACCTTTCACCTTTTCCCCACCAACCATCTTTTAAAGAAAAACATTAGTCATTTCATTTCGAATTCGGTCTATTTCAAAGGCTCACACTTGTGTTCTTAAGAGTCCTTTCTTCTTGCTGACAAATTCCTCTCAAATTTCCCTAAACTGGCTGAAAAGTCCTCTTTCTCTGCAGTCTTCATCTTCCATTCTGCTCTTGCCCATACAGGTTGGGAGCAGCAAGTCCTGCAGCCCATTTGAGGTATGATAATCAGCTGATTAGCTAGTGGAGTCGTTTTCCCTGAGGCTCTTTTGTGTGCAAAATCCTCACACTCAATTGACATGTGGACATCATAAAGCTGATGAAATGCAATTGTAATGAACAAGAGGGAGCGGCATCTGCAGCCGTCTAAATGAGGGACCCTCTCCTCTCACCATGCTAATTCAGAAAATCTGCTCTTAACGCAGGCTCCCCCTGGACTCCAAATCGAGGCACATGTCCATGAATGCATATTCAAGGAGTGCATTAGCCTCTGTGGCAAGTGAGCGCCCAGCCTGGCCAGACTGATGCTAATTTCAAGACAGATTATACTGCATCAACCGTAGTAATGATCTGACAGTTCATTTGTGACGAGAGTCCTACAGTCAGGTTTGCTATATGGCCAGACACAGGTGCGCACAGAGAGGCAGCGAGACCTCTCAGATGAGACCAAGGGCTGCTGTCAAATTATTTCAGCCAAAACAGCCAGATGAAGGAGAAAAGAGATAATGCATTAAAAAAAATTAATGAGTCTTCATATTTAAAGCCTGGCTATAATAGTGGTCAATGGGTGTTCCCCTACCTATTATAGGTTCATGTTCACCCAGCAGTTGTTAAATTAGGAAGAAAGAGGTGAGCGTTCCCTTCCACACCTCTCTTTAGAAAACTGTATCACTTGCTAAGAAATTTCCAAGTGAATGAAACCTGGCACACAAGTTGTGTTTTCTTAAATTGGATTTCGCATGAATCAGGGTGTCGGAAGTAAAACTTGGCAGGATTTGGACGGAGGCCGTTCATTCCCACTGCCTGCTCTGTGACAGCTGCTAATAGAAGAAGACAGGTTAGTTCATCACTATTTTGGATCACCTCTGGGTTGTCTGTGCTACTTTTTTTCTATTAATAAATGCTAATTAATGATGTTGAGGAAGGTTTGGCCTCTTATCCAAGAGCTCAAGGCACTTTTCAGGCATTGATTTTGTTTTGGGAATTAGAAAGAGGGACAATATTAGTTCTGGTATTATTGCAGGGGTGGAAAAAGAGGCTTGGTGATGAAGTGATTTTAGCAAGTTCATGCTGCAAAGCCAGCCACAGATCTCTGCCTTGAACTTATTTTCACCCCTCTCTTCAGCTCTAGACTGAAAATACTCCAGGGAAAGGACACTCCTCGTCCCATGCTAAGGACACTCCTTCATAAGCATTGCTAATAAATATAGCACATGCCTTAAAAGCAAATGAACAAGACAAGCTTAATAAGGGCTGTTGTCCTCTTAGGCAGTCCACTCAGTGTCTGCACGGCTCACACAGAGGTCCTTGTCAGGAGCTCTGTTCCTGAGATTACAAGAGCTTCTCTTCAGCCTTTTTATAGTTCTCTTTGCCTTTATGCTGACCTTGACCAATAGCTTTTCAACCCAATTTAACTCACTAAGCAGGCGTGTGTGTTTGTAGACATCACTGCATGCTCTTCTCCTTCCTCCAGTATGTTTACAGACCGACTTTAGGATGGCTGATGAGACCCATCATAACAGCCCCCTCGTCTGCTTTTCAGGAGTCACCCAGGAGATCGCTGCCTACTGCCCAAGGGAGAAGCGATAAGGAAGCACATTAGGGAGATGAGAAGAATGAGACCAGTTTGTGCCTAGTGGCAAAAGTGTCTTGCACTGATATATATATAGAGAGGGTGCACTTAAGCAAATCAGTCAGAGAGCACAAGGCTCCCCACAGTTACCAACTGGATCTTATCCAAAGTCTGCCCATCAGTTGTTTAAACTTACAATGTATTTTTTTCTATGGGAGTTGAGTTTTAAATTGGCTGTTTAGGTTCTCAGGCCAGATGCTAAAGCCATATTCAACCCATAGCATAGCTGAATAGATTACTAATAGCACATACACGAATGTGACCGAAATGGTACACTTCACTAAAGGAAGTGCGCAGGCTCTGAGATCAGGCAGTGTTTATTCATCTCTCACTGCTGCTGCTCACCATTCTGAGACTCTGTATAAGTAATTTTATCTGAAGTTCAATTTCTCTCTCTCTCTCTTTTTTTTTTTTGAGAAAGGGTCTCCTTTTGTAGTTCAGGCTGGCTCTGAGCTCACTGTGTAGCCCAGGTGAGCTTCAACTCACAGCAATCCTCCTACCTCTACCTTCCAAGTGCTAGGATTATAGGCATGAGCCACCACAAACCAGTATTGTGGCATGTGGTATTGATTGCTGGAGGGTGTGAGTCACCATACCTGGCATTGTTGTATGTGATTACGGAGGATCAAACTAGGGACTTGCACTTGCAAGGCAGGTGCTGGAACCACTGAGCTAAATCCCTGGCCCTAAATTTCTCATCTTTGTTAGGGGTGATAATAGTACTTATTACATAAACTTCTTAGAAAGATTAAATGAACTAGAATGAAATGCTTGACCTGATAGATTGCAAATGCTTCATAAATGCTAAGCAGGAATAAAAGGGTAGTTTGCATGCTTTACTTTTTAGCTTGTATTTCTCAGGTGTTCATAGGTAACATCACTCAGGCCAGCTCCAAGCTAATAATTAAGCATATATATGAGCATCTTTTGTTTAAAAAGACTTCAAAAATTCTCTTTCCTTCAAAATAAGGTGAGGTGTATGGGTTAAAAGTCAGACTTTCAGGCCAGAATGGGTTCAAGTTCTGGCCCTGCCACTTGCCAGCTTTATAACCTTGCGCAGGTTAGTCTCCCTGTTCCTCAGGGGAACCTTATGAAACCTATCTTGTAGTGCTATCTGAATACATGCAAAGTGCCAGGCTTGTAAGCACAATATAATTAAGTGAAACTATTAGACGGCTACCATGCCTGTCACTGGCCATGATGAATGAGCTTGAAAGCAAAGCCCAGTTGGAGATTAATGGCAGTCTCAAGGTTGCTGTTAGTAAATAATGATGTGGGACTCTGGGTGGGTCTTTGGATCCCTAGTTGCACCTCTTTCCAGATCAGGAGTTTCCTCTACCACATACCTTAGAGGCACCCCGGAGAGCTGGTGAACATTTATTGAGTACCTGCTGAGTCTGCTGCATGCACTGGGTCAGTTCCTGTGGTTTCCTCAAACAGAGAAGTTGTGCTCTGGACTCTAAACCTACAGTTGGCAAAATGTGGCCACGGACCAATGAGATGTGCTGCATATTTGTGTATGGCCTAAGAGCTAGGAACAAAATGGCTGAAAAAATCCAAAATAAGGACATTTGTAACACAAAAACATCAGATAAATTCAAATTTTAGTCTCTGTAAAGATTTATAGGAACATAGTCACACCTATTGTTTACTTATTCATTATAGGAACAATGATGCTCTAAGGTCAGAGATAAATAGTTGTGACAGAGACCATGTGGCTCAAAATACCTAAAATATTTATTATTTGGCCCTTTACAGAAAATATTTCAAGACCTCTGATCTAGATCCAAGAAGGCTGGTTCTGTTGGCTTACCAGTGAGAGTAAAGAGGCTTGAGCGTGCCATCACAGGTCCATTTCCTGGGCTGTACCTTCCAAAGTCATGGTGAGGATGAAACCAAATGATGCTGCCTAAAGAGAGATCAGAGAGATCCACCCAGCCAAGAGTAAATGAACGCTAGATGCTATTACAGAGTGCTTCCGGTTAGAAGGTCGGCGGCTATTACAGAGTGCTTCCGGTTTATTCCTGCTCCACTCTCTTCGAGTCTTCAGCTTTGTTTTCATTGTAGAAAGATACACTGAGAAATCTTCTGCCCACACTGAATTTTTAAAAGACAAGTCACTAAAAGTTTTAAACCACTATTCCAACAAGAATTTAATTCTCAAATCCAGAAAGAGTTTAACGAAGTTATTTGGTTAAATTAAATGCAGTTTTTGAGATCAGCTGAAACACGGGGATTGTTGCTCAAAGGTTCCACAGAACGGAACGCCCCTGCCTGCTTGGGAAGCTGCAAACAAGGTCAGTATTGATAGCTCACGCTTCAGTGAGTGTATCAATTTAAAGCCTCATCAGTGGTTCTCACTCATCTGCAGCCTGCATGGCTGTTGTCTTGTAAGAACCGGGTGACTTACGAACCTATTAAGTAACTTCTTCACTTGTGCTCTAATGAGCCTATTGTTTCTCTGGAAGAACAAACACCTGAGTACAAGCAACAACTGCGGGCACAAAAGGAGGCCACAGATTCCAGCGGGGCAGTGTTTGTTTTGATTCTCTGGGTTTCCATTTGTCTTCTTCACAGTCTGTGAGGGGGAGCACGAGTGTGTGACCAGCCCTGTGGAGGGCCCTCTGTCCACCACGGAGAGCTCTGGTTGTGGCCGCTTCATCTGCATGTGACCTTTTGGAATTTAACACTTGACACTTGCTTATCTCCTGTTTCCTCCCACAACAAGTGAAAAGGGAAATTGACGTCCTTGTCCTTCCAGTTCCTGGATCCAGGGCATGCGCACAGCCCGTGTGATGCCTGGGTGCGGCTCCATCCCCACACAGGGCGCGTCTGGAGCTGCAATTCAAGGGCTTCTCCTTGTAGCTCCTTCAGGATGGCTTCAGCTCTGTTTGCTCCCATAATTTAAGGTTAGTGTTCTCACGACCAACACATACCCAACACACACAACACACACAACATACATGCGAGTCCCGTAGGATTTGGGCCCATACTCTCCATGAAGATTACAGTGAGCAAAAAGCCATACCCGCTCTATGTACAGAAATACATTAATTTGTCATCAGCACCAGTTCCTCTCAGGAAGAAATTCTTTGGGGAACAATCTCCGCATGACATTTGAGGGGAGGAGCTGGAT
>PVIR01028306.1:0-22090 GCA_004026965.1 Petromus typicus | reverse complement strand
CTTAAGCCTGTTAATATAGTGTATAACATTTATTGATTTATATATATTGAACAATCCTTGCATCCCTGGGATGAATCCAAGTTGGTCAGGTTGTATAATCTTTTTGATAATTCTCTGTATTCTGTTTGCCAGTATCTTATTGAGGATTTTTGCACCAATGTTCATTAGAGATATTGGCCTGTAGTTCTCTTTTTTGGTTGGGTCTCTCTCTGCTTTTGGAATCAGGGTAATGGTTGCTTCCAGGAATGAGATCGGGAGTACTGCTTCCCTTTTAATTTCACTGAAGAGTTTCAGAAGTAGAGGCACTAACTCTTCTTTGAAAGTTTTATAGAAATCAGGCTGGGGAGTTAGCTCAGTGGTTCCGGCGCTTGTCTTTTACAAGCAAGGACCCGGGTTTGATCCCCCAGTAACCACATACAATACTGGGTGTGGAGACTCACCCCAGCAACAATCAGCACCACATACCACAGTGCCAGGCATGGTGGCTCACGACTGTAATCCAAGCACTGGGGAGGCAGAAGCAGGAGGATTGCTGTGATGTGAGTTTGAGGCTGAGCTCAGGGCCAGTCTGAACCACAAAATGAGACCCTGTCTCAAAAAAAACTAAAGAAAAAAGTTTTATAGAATTCAGCAGTAAAACCATCAGGTCCAGGGCTTTTCTTTGTTGCAAAGTTTCTAATTGCATTTTCAATTTCCCAGATTGATATTGCAGTATTTAACATTTCTATGTCTTCTTTATTCAGCTTTGGGAGTTCATATGTGTCTAGAAATCTGTCCATTTCTTCTACATTTTCCATTTTATTGAAGTATCACTTTTCAAACTAGGTGTTTATTATCCTCTGGACTTCCTCTTTGTCAGTAGTAAATTCTCCATTCTCATTCCTAATAGCATAGATATGGGCCTTTTCCTTCCTTTGCTTAGTGAGGTTGTCTAAGGGTATATCAATTTTGTTTATCCTCTCAAAGAACCAACTTTTCAATTCATTGATTTTTTGAACCAGTCTCTTGGATTCTATTGCATCAATTTCAGCCTTGATCCTCATAATATTTTCCCTACTGTGAGCTTTGGGTTTGTTTTGCTCCTCTCTTTCTAGTCGCTTGAAGTTCTGCTTAAAATTGTTCATTTGAGCTTTCTTCATTTTTTGAATGTAGGCTTTCGCTGCTATGAATTTTGCGTGTAGAACTGCTTTCATTGTGTCCCATAAATTTCTATATGTTGTAGTGGGGTTATTGTTGTAAGAACTGCTCAATTTCTTCTCTAATTTCTTCTATGACCCATTGGTTGCTCAGCAGAGTATTGTTCAGTTTTCATGTGTTTGTGAAGATCCTGGGCTTTCCTTTGCTATTCAGCTCCAATTTCAGGGCACTATGGTCTGACAGTATACAAGGGATAACTTTAATCCCTTTATATTTGCTGAAAGCTGTTCTATGAATGAGCACGTGGTCTATTTTGCAGAATGATCCATGAGCAGCTTAGAAGAATGTAAATTCTTCTTTTGGGGTGAAATATTCTCTAGGCATCTATCAAGTCCATTTGCTGAAGTATTTGGTTGAGATCAAGGATTTCCTTAGTGAATTTTTGTCCAGTCAGTCTGTCTTTTGGTGACATTGGGGTATTGAGGCCCCTTACTATTATTGTATTGGAGTTTATTTGGTTTTTAAAGTCCGTTAATGTTTATTTTATATAGTTGGGTGCATTAGAATTTGGAGCATAGATATTTAAGATTGTGATTTCTGTCTCTTGGATTTTTACCTGAACTAAAAGATAGCGTCCATCTTTTTCTCTCTTTATCAGTTTTGGCTTGAAGTGAGTTCTGTCTGCAAATAAAAATGCCACTCCTGCTTTCTTGATCTTCCTGTCGCATGGATTATTGTTTTCTATCCCTTTCTTTCAGTCCATGGGTTTCTTTCTGAATTAGGCATGTTTCTTGTATGCAGCAGATTGTAGGATCTTGCTTCTTGATCCACTGTGACAGTCTGTATCTCTTAATTGGCATGTTGAGTCCACTGACATTAATTGTTATGACTTATATAGGCAAATTTAGTGCTGTCATGTTCTCCTGTTCTTGACTGTGTTATTCTACTTTTGCCTTTTTCTAATTAGTTTCTTGTTTGGTCCCATGGGTTGACTCAGTTAGGTCTCATGGATTTGTAACTTTCCTTATTTTTCTCCAAGATATTCTTTAGGATGTTTTGGAGCACAGGTTTCATATTTGTGAAGTTTTTCAGGTGTTCTTTGTCATGGAAGAATCTTATTTCCCCATCAGTTTTGAAGGATAGTTTTGCAGGATACATCAGTCTGAGTTGGAAGTTGTTTTTCTTTAGGACTTGGAAGACTTCACGCCAGGCTCTTCTTGCATTGAGTGTTTGAGTTGAGAAGTCCGCTGTGATCCTGACAGGCTTCCCTTGGAATGTAACCTTTTTCTTTTCTCTGACTGCTTTCAGTATTTTATTCTTTTTTTTTTTTTGATATCTGGGATTTATATGATATGCCTAGGTGTAGATTTTTTCATGGCACGGGCCTATGGCATTCTGTATGCTTCATATATTTGTATGTACATTTGTTTACCTTTTTCTGTGAAGTTTTCTGCCATTATCTCTGTGAATAGCTTTTTGATGTCTTTAGCATTGTCTCCTGCTTCCTCAGTGACTCCAATCAATCTTAGGTTATTTTTCTTTTAATCTTCTAGGAGGTGTTGGATTGACTTTTCATTATCGCTTGCTTTTTTTCTATAGATTATGCCTTTCCAGTCCATTGGTTGAGATCCTGTCTTCTAGGCCTGAAATTCGGTCTTCTGCCAAATTCATTCTATTGCGCTAACTTTCATTTTCTTTCTTAATTTCCTGAGCTTCTGCTTGTAGGTGTTTAAAAGGTTCCATTGCTTTTACTGTCTTGGATTCTATCAACTCCATGATTTCCTCTTTAGCTTAATTAATCATCATGTTGACAGTGTCTAATATCTCTCTGCTTTCATTTCAGAGATCAATTCTGATTTCCATTTTACTAGATCTTCTTTGCTTTCCATTTCTGAGGACCCTGGAGACTGGCCTTCAAACTTCTCTATTTACTTTCCCCCTGTGTTACCTTGAGGTGAGGATGTTTGTATCTGAGACTTTGTTTCCTCATCTCTGAGTTTTTTTCATTGCTATTGTTTTTGGCTTCGTACCTGCCCTGTTTTCTGGTGATATTTGTTGAAAGTTTCCTTCCTCCTAGTAGTTAGGGACCTTAAAATATCAGTGTTTCCTGGGTTGTTCTTTACCGTCTGTCTGGTGACCTAAAGAAAAACCCCTAGTTCTGGCACACCATATGAGTCAGTCAACCAGTATAGTAAGAACACTTTCTCCTGTCTGCCTTAGAGGTAGGAAGGCTCTGGCTCCTGCACTTCTATGATGGTACTGCCTGAGGTTCCACTGTACCAACCTGCTCACCAATAAAGTGTCTCTGGGCTCACTTGTGCAGTTGGACTGGAGGCCAGTAACCTGTATGCCCTGTGCAGCTGCAATGGTACTGGCTGATGTTCCAACAGGCTCACCTACTCACCTATACAAGGTCACTGGATGTGCTTCTGCAGTTGACTTGGAAAGTGTCAAACTCTCGCCTTCTAAACTCAGTCCCTGGGCGCTCTTCCGGCAATGGCCTTGAGGCCAGTAAGTTCCAACCCCGGCGCACATTCAATGGTGCAATCGCCATTTTCATAGCAGCCCACTGCTAACCGTGTTCAATATAATTTTTGAAATATTAGCCATAGCAATTAGGCAAGAGAACAAAATTAAAGGAATGAAGATAGGTAAGGGAGAAATTAAATTGTTATTATTTGCTGATGAAATGATATTCTATCTAGAGGATGCTAAATACTCAATTAAAAAACTTCTGGATCTAATCATCATATTTAGTCATGTAGCTGGATATAAGGTCAACATTCAAAAGTCAATAGCGTTTGTATATACAAATAGTAGACCCACTGAGACAGAAATTGGGAAGTCAATCCCTTTTACAATAACATCCCTTAAAATAAAATAATAGGAATCAATCTACAAGAGAGGTGAAAGACTTATACTCCGAAAAATGTAGCAATCTGAAAAAGGAGATAGAAGATGGTATCAAAAAATGGAAAGACAGCGGCCAGGGAATTACCTCAGTGGTTCCAATGACTGTCTTGCACTGGGTTCAATCCCCAGTAACCACATACCTTACAGGATGTGGAGACTCATGCCCAGCAGCAATCAGTACCACAGTCCACAGTGCCGGGTGTGGTGGCTCATGCCTGTAATCCCAGCACTTGGGAGGCAGAGGGTGGAGGATTGCTGTGATTTGAGTTTGAGCCTGAGCCCAGGGCCAGCCTGAACTACAAAGCAAGACCCTGTCTAAAAAAAAAGTAAAAGTAAAAAAAAAATAAAATAAAAAATTGAAAGACATACCTTACTCCTGAGTCAGAAGAGCCAATACCATCAAAATAGCTATACTCCCAAAACTACTATACAGATTCAACACAATTCCAATTGAAATACCAACAGCATATTTCACAGATCTAGACAAAACAATCAAAACTTTTACCTGGAACCACAAAAGACCTAGAGTAGTCAACATTATTCTAAGTTACAGGGACATAGTGTGGGTATTACAACCCCAATCCTGAAACTATACTCTAAAGCCATCATGATAAAAACTGCATGGTACCGGCAAAGTAACAGACCTGAGGATCAATGCAGTAGATTATAAGATCCAGAAACTACTGCCGATACACTGAGCCACCTCATCTTTGACAAAGGAGCCAAAAACCCTCAATGGAGGAAAAATAGCCTCTTTAACAAATGGTGCTGGAAAAACTGGGTTTAAACCTTCCAAACACTAAAACTAGACCTAGCTCTTCCACTGTGTACCAAGTTAAAATCAAAATGGATAAGGGACCTAAATGTCAAAACAGATACATTAAGCCTGCTGCAAAACTGGTTAGGTGAAACTCTTGAAGACAGTGGCTTAGGGAACAACTTGTTTAACAAAACCTATATAGCACAAGAATTGGCAGAAAAAAATCAACAAATGGGACCTTATCCTTTTAAAAAGCTTGCACATAGCAAAAAAAAACCACAAACAGAGCAAACAGCCAAGCAACAATGTGGGAAAACATCTTTACTAGATGTTCCTCAGACAAAGGGCTACTATCTAGAATATATAAAGAGCTAAAAAAAATCAGCCCACCTAAATTTAAAGACCCAGTTCAAAAATGGGCATCTGAAATGAATAGATAATTTTCAGAGTAAGAAATAAGAGCAGCTAAGAAGTATATGAAGAAATACTCAACATCATTAGTCATTCGAGAGATGCAGATGAAAACAACACTGAGATTTCATCTCACTCCACATAGAATGGCTGCCATGTCAGAATTAGCCAGCAACAAATGTTGTTGAGGCTGTGGAGAAAACGGAACCCTTCTTCACTGCTGGTGCGAATGTAGACTTGTACAACCTCTGTGGAGATCAGTGTGGAGATTCCTCAAAAACCTAGGATTGGAGGTCACATTTGACCTGGTCATTGCTCTGCTAAGCATATACAAAAATGAATTAAAAGAGTTATTTCACAGTAACATATGTGCACCCATGTTTATAGTAGCTCAGTTTGTGATTGCTACATCTTAGAAATAACCCAAATGTCCATCAGCTGGAGACTGGATAAAGAAGATGTGGTTCTTTTATGGAATGGAGTATTATTGTGCCATTAAAAATGAGAAAATTGAGTCATTAATACTCAAATGGATGTACCTTGAGGCCATCTTTATAAGCAAAATAAACAGGTCACTGTGGTGTAAATATCATATCTTTTCTTTGGTATGAGTATATGAAGTTGTAAATGAGTTGTAGTATATATAGTTGCTATTGCAAAGCAGAAAATATTTAAGAGGAAAGAGTGTAAGGGTAAATAACAAGGGGAAAACAAATGTGGTAATAATAAAGGAAAAAAACCCCAAAGATTGCATATACATGGGCAGAGGGATGCAAGGCAGGGGGAAAAGGGAAAAATTGAGAATCAAGTCATGTCATATTCTGGTTCAAACTCTTAATGTTGAATGTGATTATCATGTGTATTCATAATTTACCAATATTGATAATTTTTTTAAAAAGATAAGATTGTGGTTAATTATAGAAAGAAAGAATTCTTAAAAATAGCAAGAGACCATGAAATGTCAATTATACCACTTGATCTGAAGGAATTAAAAAGCAGGAGATGGAGAAAATTATATTTTTAAAAACCTGTTCATGGAAGTAATTACAGAAAACTCCCCAAGTAGAGCGAAAGAATTTCATGTACAGATAAATAAGCTGTAGAGAACTCCAGTTAGCAATGATAAAAATTTTTACAAGGCATACAGGAGTTAAGATTCCAGAAATTCAACACAAGAACAGAATATTAAAAACTCTTAGAGAAAAGCAACAAAATACCTATTAGAAAAACCCGTCAGAATCTTATCAGACTTCTCAACACAAACCTCAGGTCAAGGAAAGCTTGGAGTGCAATATTTCAAAACAACTTCCAACTCAGATAAATATTCCCTGGAAAACACTCTTGACAGAGAAATAAAGCTGCATAATTGCATGACAAAGAACACCTGAGGAAATTCATCACCAAACCATTCCTCCAATTTGTTGTGAATGATAAATTAATGAGAGATAACAAGGTCCATGTACTTCAGCAAAATGAATTCACCTGTTAAGGCTAACAAACAAAAGGGAAAAATTGAAAGAAACAACAGGAAAATATCTTGACAATTATAAACATGTTGATGGTCTTAATTCACCAATCAAAAGAAGCAGACTGGCCAAATGGTTCAAGAATGAAGGTCCAACATTATTCTGGGTACAAGAAATTCATAGACTGAAAGACAAAGAATGGAAAACAATTTTTTATGTCAAGAACCCAGGAAAAAGAAGGGGTAGCTATTTGTAAGTGAAGTGAATTTCAAGCCAAGAATTATTAAGAGAGATGAAGATCACTACATCCTTTAAGAAGAACAATTCAAAAAGAAGAGATAACAATCATAAACATATATACATCAAATTTTTGTGCACAGAATTATATAAAACAAATATTAACAGAAGTAAAAACAATCAAATAAGCACTAATATAATAGTAATGAGGGTGCTCTTCCATACATCATCTCATAAATAGATCACCTAGAGAAAAAAAAAATATCAGAACTGAACCAAATTTTTGAACAAATGAACCAAACTTTAAAACAAATGTAGGTGTCTATAGAGTGTTCCATTCTGCAACACCAGTACATTCTTCTCAGGTGCGTATAGAGCATTCTCCAAAATAGAACATGCTTAAGTAAACAGAAAATAATTGAAATTATCCCATGCATATCAGATCATAGTGTATTAAAAATAGAAATCAATGACAAAAGAAACTGTATGATATTCACAAAAGAATTAAAAGCATTGGGGCTGGGGATATAGCTCAGTGGTTCCAGTGCCTGTCTTGCAAGCACAAGGACCTGGGTTAAATCCCTGGAAACCACATAACAATACTGGGCGTGGAGAGTCACCTCAGCAGCAATCAGTTCCACATACCACAGTGCGGGGCGTGGTGGCTCATGCCTGAATCCCAGCACTCGGGAGGCAGAGGCAGGAGGATTGCTGTGATGTGAGCTGGAGGCTGAGTTCAGGGCCAGCCTGAACCACAAAGCGAGACCCTGTCTCAAAAAATAAATAAATAAATAAATAAATAAATAAAAATATCATACCACAGCGATATATGTTGAATGAATGCACACTGAGGCTGTGCTCATAAGAGAAATAAATAGGACACATATATGTATATACCATAGTATTTCTCTATTGTAAGGAACTCAAAATGTAAAAGAAGTCCAAGTTGTAATTTGCAATATTATTGTGAAAAAGAAGGAATAATCTTCAAATAGGAAGGGGATTTGGAATGGAATGGAGGTGGCTCCCTCCTATAATCCCAACACTCGGGAGGCAGAGGCAGGAGTATTGCTGTGATGAGTTTGAGGCTGAGCTCAGGGCCAGATTGAACTACAAAGCGAGACTCTGTCTCAAAAAAAAAAAAAATCATAAGAACTTCATAAATGCATGGAAATTAAATAATACTCTCCTTAACAACCCATGGGTCACAGATTAAATTAAAGAAGACATTAGACGATTTTTACAATTAAATGATAATGCCAATACAACATGTTGAAACTTATGGGATGCAATGAAAAGAGTCCTATAAAGGAAGTTTATAGCAGTGAATTTCCATATCAGAAAAACAGGGAGAGCTTAAATACATAACCTAATGTTAAATCTCAAGCTTTTAGAAAAAGAAAAGCAAATTAGGCCCAAAAATCATATGATGGAGCAAATCATAAAGATCAGATCAGAAACTGGTCCAGTGAAGACTAAGAAAACAACACAGAATCAATGCATGGAAGACTTAGTTCTTTGAAAAATTTAATAAAAGGGACAAACCCTTAACCAATCTTATTGGAAAAAACAAAAGGAAAGAAAAGACTCATATCCACGCAATTAGCAATGAAAAAGGTGAAATCACAACAGATTTTGTGGAAATCTGGGCAATCATCAATAACTACTTCAAGACCTATATTCTAATAAGATAGGAAACACAGAAGAAATGGATAGATTCCTAGATACATATACATAACCAAAAGTGGATTAATAAGATATCAAAATTTTTATAAGCCAATATCAGTAAATGAAGTTGAAGATGTAATTAAAACTTACCAATAAAGAAAAACCAGATCTTCACAGATTCACCGCTGAATTTGAAAAATTTAGAAAAGTTGTTAATGCTCACACTTCTCAAACTCTTTAATGTAATTAAAAGGGGAGCAATACTCCCAAATTCATTTCTGGAAGGATGCATTACCCTGATATTAAAATCAGAGAAGGAGTCAATAAAATATGAAAACTACGGGTCAATCTCCCTAATGAACTAGAGGCAAAAATCCTCACGAAGGTACTGACCAACAGAATCTAGCAAATCATCAAAGAGATTATATACCATAACCAAGTAGGATTCATCCCAGGGAGACAGAGTGGTTCAACATATGCAAATCAATGTACCGCATTAACAAGACTAGGACAAAAACCATGTAATCATCTCAATAGATGCACAAACATCATTTGATAATGTCCAACACTCATTCCTGATAAAAAGTCCTAGAGAAAATGGTAGTAGATGTTGTTTATCTCAATCTGATAAAAGCCATCTATTACAAACCAGTAACAAATATCATACTAAATGGACAAAAATGAAGGCTTCTACTCTAATATCAGGAACAAAAAAAGAATATCCAGTGTCTCCACTCTCATTGAATATATAGTTCTGGATACATTAAACAGGGCAAATAGACAAAAGAAAGAAATAAGGATAGTCAAGCAAGAAGGTAAATAATTATTTGAAGATGACATGTCACTCTACATCAAAGACTCTAAAGACACCAAATAACATCTAGACTTAAACAAAATTCAGTAGCATATGTGGATACAAAGTCAGCACTCAAAAGTCAATAGCATTCCTGTACACAAATAGCAAACTTGCTGAGAGAGAAATTAAAGGAAACAACTTTCACAATAACATCCAAAACAGAAATATTTAGGAATCAATCTAATGAAGGAATTTAAAGACCTTTACATTGAAAACTATAGTACTTTGAGAGAAAGAGTTGGAAGATGATATCTTAAAAGGAAAGATATCCTTTCTTCGTTGGTAGGAGGACAAATGTAATGAAAATAGCCATAATTGCAACATTTTTACATAGATTTAATGCATTTCTAGTCAAAATACCAATAGAATATCTCACAGAATTGGAGAAAACAATCTTAAAATTTATTTGGAAGCAGAAGAGACACAGAATCATGAAAATAATTATGGACAACAAAGACAATGTCAGAAGCATCACAGTCCTTGACTCAAAACCGTACTACAAACTATGACGAATAAATAAAACAAAACAAAAACAAAACAAAACCCAGAGTGGTATTGGCAAAAAAAAAGACTTAAGGATCAGTGGATCCAGTTTGCCAAAACAACTCCAAGCATATTTAGCTGACTTATCTTTACCAAAACAGCAATACTCCTTCACTAGAAGAATAATAGCTTCTTCAGTAAATGGTGTTAGAATAACTGGCTTTCTACATGCTGAAGTTTAAAATTAGACCCATACACTAAACTAAATTCAAAATAGAACAAAACTCTAAATATTAAAACAGAAACACTAAATCTGCTGGAAGAGAAAATAGGTAGAATTCTTGAGGACATGAGGGTAGGAAAACCCAGAGCAAATCCAGAAACAGAACCCAGACTGTATAAGAAATAATACAAAAATCTACTTAGGATTCATTCTATTTTGGATATCATTCTATTAAGAAGTCATTGTTCTACAAAAGAAATCATCAATACAATGAGAGACAACCCATAGAGCTGGAAAAAATTGTAGCAGGTAGTCTCTCAGGCAAAGAACTAATGTCTAGAACATACAAAGAACTGAAAACAATCAGACCATTCAAATTTAAAGACCCACTCCAAAAGTGGGTATCTGAAATGATGTAAAATAGGCAAATAAAAATATGAAAAAGTGACCTTAAGATCACAGAAGGAAAAGATTACTTCAGAATAGTTGCACAATGGTTTCTGAATATCTGGTAGATATTACCTATATCACTAGCTGTTCAACTATTGCCATATTGCTTTCTTTATCCTCTTCTCTCATAGACACTTTCTGTCTCCCTCCATGCATGACTGTGACTTCCTTTCACAAAAGTAGTTGAAAGTAAACTGCAGACATCATGACACTTCGTCTTTAAATAATTCAACACTAATCTCCTAAGAACAAAGACATTTTCCTATGTAACTCAATACCATTGCCATACAAAATAAATTTTACGTCGACTCAATAGGAATTGTAGCTTTTAGCTTTGTCTGCACTAGAAAAGAGACTGGAATGGATGTTTATCCAAACTGGTCACATTATCTTTCATTTCTAAGTTCAAGAAATGCTTTTCCTTCTATAGGGGTTGACTTTGATGTCTAATCCTGTCAATATTCTGTCAGTCCTTGAAGGTGAATTTTTCTACTCAATTCCATTCAAAATCATTTCCCTTCTGGGAACAAATTATCATAAATGTAGCAATTTTTCCTGCTCTGCCCTGAGAATAAGCTTCGGGTAAGTTAACCTTAGAGTGCCAGATTTAGGCTCTGACAGAACACATCTGTTTGGTTTCACAGCTTAACGGCAGTTAGGTCATAAAACTTGCATTCCAAATGGAGAACAGGGGTAAAATAGGGTTGTTATTTACATGTTTAGTTATAATGATTCTACAAATAATAAAGGTGAATGAAAATAGGCCACAGTTATTGCCTGTTATTCTCTATAACTAACACTGATGCACCTTATTGAAATAAGTAAAATCCAAAAGGAACAGCAAAATATAATCTTTCTTTTATAGATTCTATAAGGTAGATACTATTCAGATTCCTTTGCAACACTAGAATGAAGAGTGCAACTATCCAGAACGACAGCTAACTTCCCTTTTCATCATTCATGCCCAGAGAATGGACATGACATAATGTTGCTAATTTCCTTGAACAGCAGCCTAAATGGAGGGAGACAATGTGGAGACATTTGAATTACAAGAAGCAACTTCTTTTGTTTTTTTTCCTTCTCATGGTCATGGCTTTCTGCGGGAGAAACCTTTACTGTATATCAGAGGTGCAATTTTTAATTTTTAAATGACATAATTTCCATACCCCCAAATATGAACACTTCTTTTCTTTTCTTTTCTTTTCTTTTCTTTTCTTTTCTTCTTTTCTTTTCTTTCTTTCTTTCTTTTATTTTTTTTGAGACAGGATCTCACTTTTGCAGTTCAGGGTGGCCCTGAGCTCAACCTTGAACTCACAGCAATCCTTCTGTCTCTGCCTCCCAAGTGCTGGGATTACAGGCATGAGCCACTATGCCTGCACTGTGGTACAAGGTTCTGATTGCTGGTTGGCGTGAGTCTCCACCCCCAGCATTGTTGTATGTGGTTACCAGGGGTTGAACTTGGACCCTTACACTTGCAAGGCAGGCAGCAGAATCCCTGAGCTAAATCCCTGGTCCAATATGAACATTTGTTGAAAAATTTAGTCTCCTTTCCTCATTATCCCTGTGATGAGACTAACATTTGCAGCTTCTAGTACAACAATGAAGCTGACATTTATTTATTTATTTACTTATTTATTTTGCAGACTTAAGAGAGTTAAAATGAATCCATATTATAATTTTTACTGTTTTCATTTCCTTTTTGGAAATGAAAATTCTGATAAATTTCAGAATTGTCTAACTCTGAAGATAAAGAACCTGGTTTGTTAAGAAACCAACATCTACTTCACAGGCAGAGGGTCACATTACTATCTATGATCTTCTTGATCATTTTGGAAAATGCTTATAGATTATTTGATGGCATTCTTGGTCTATGTTAACAGCCATAATTTATGTTAATTTAGTATATCTCAGATACTAAAATGTATTCAAATTTGGAGGGAACAGTTAAATTTGAACAAATCTAACAAAGAAAGAAGGCACTTGCTTAAGGATTTACAGACAGTACCCATAACAGAAAATATGTATCTGTCTATAGCTGTTGTATGGGGGAGTATTATAGTTGCTAAGAGATAGTATCATGAAATAAAAGTACATTGTCATGGACTTAGAAATAAAAATGAACCATTTTTACAAAGATGTTTTAAAATATTGTGGAATTGCTATTCCAAAGCACTATGTAATATATATTTCTACAAAATAAAAAATAAATGTTTTTATGTATTAGTTCCTTGTAGAAAACTGGTACAGAACCCTCTCATTCTTACAACCCCCATCTTCTCTCACACAGACAATATGAAGTCAAATAACACAATCGTGATTAATACATTAGGGAAGACATCTTATCTTTGTATTTATGATTCAAAGTCAAAGAAGTATTTTATTTTTCCATCTTGACTTTGCTCTTCTTTTCTGATGATGCTCTTGATTAATGTACAATGGCTTTGTCTACTAGTATAGTGAATACAAGACTTGAATATAATAGACAAAATCTACTTTTCCTCTCCTGTGTTCTGTGATATCCAGTGGAGATCATACTCCCTAATATTTTTGAGCTTTTCCTTCTTCTCTCAGATGTTTCACTCCACAACCCCAAAACACTCCCATAAAAATTATAATAGAAGTGTATTATAATACAAAACAATAAAAGAAACAAACTAACCTGCACTTACCCTTGAAAACCATTGTATCTAGACAAGAGAGAGGAATCTTATTTTGTAGGACAACTTTGACTATCACTAATGGAATCACTTCCATCAGCTCAGTGCAAAGTTTCTTTTAATGCAACTGTTGCAAGGAACCTATGCAGTAACACTTGCATTTGTGTCCTCTTGAGGATATTAGGGAAATGTGACATTGTAGTGTCCTTAAACAGATTCATTACTCACACTGCTCCTCCTAAATTATTTCAGTGGTGTTTTTCTGCAGAATTTCGCAGTTTCCTACATTTTGCATATTTCCCTAACATCAGTAGAAGTAAGGGGTTCCTCTGGAGAAGAGATCTCCTCTATAATCTCTTGGTGTTGGTAGATAATCACTCACAACCATGCACGTGCACACATACCCCCCTCACAGATCTATTGACTCAATTGTGATCATGTGACATTTGACATCATGCATTACTCATATTTCAAGGCATCACTTGTTTATCAAGTTGGAATTTATTAAAATGTTTGCTTATCTTGAAGAACACATAGAGCAAGTTACAATCCAAAGTTTTAAGGTTTAGGTATATATTTTCCTACTGTTTTTGTTCCTCTAGAAAACACTAACCAATATATTACCACTTCAATCTGTATCCTATCCCACCTTCTACTAAAATAACTTTCTCAGTTATCTCAAAATTGGTTTTTGAGATCTTTTATGACCATTAAGTTTATTTATCCCTTTGTTATTCTTTATAATACCTACAGTCATTTTCATCTTGTGATTTTTTATTAATAATGTTTCATTATTATAAAATATAATTTAAAAATAGGTGTCATGTACATCCACATAGTCTAGTGTTTAGTAAAGGTTCTTCCACACAATTGACTCCTTTCAAACTTTTTTGGAGTGAATTCACTGAATCAATGGACCTTGAAAACTAAACATAGGGAAATAAAATGCCAGTATTTTAGTCTGAACATTTATCTAGCAAAATGTATTTTAAAGCACACATATTTTAAACTAATAAATTTTATTCCTAGTTGCAAGTAAAGCTTAGATTTACAAAGAAAACTTCAATGTAAAAAATTGTTTACCTTTCCTTTTCAACCTCACTGTGATAACTTTTCTTTAGCAATTTCTTGCAGTTTCTTATGATCTGTTCTGGCCCTCAATGTCCCACTTATTAAGTACATTCTTTATTATTATTTACAAGGTTACTCTTAATCCCATTGGATTGAAATCACCACAGTCAAATCTTTCATTATTTTTGGAGCAGGTAATATCTGGTCTGTCTGGAGATATTGTGCTGAAACCAGCTCTGTTTCTAAACGCCAGAAGTATCTTTCTCTTGCTCCCTATACAATTCTAGCAAAAGGATCTGACGTCACTATTATTTTCATTTGGCTCCTCCCAACATTACCCAGGCATTTTTTAGTTGGTGGCTTCATTTCACTTTTTTTACATAAATCTATTGAAATCAATCTATTTTGGAAGTAGATTTTTCACCAATACAAATGGAAGAAAAAATCTCGACAATAAGATACAAAGAGCAGATTATATTGTATAAACTTGTTTTTGGACATTAAGCCAGCAGTTAATGGTTGCTAAGGCTTTATTGTGTAGCATTTTATCAAAGACAGACATGTTAACATAGGATTTGATTAGACTAATGGTTTCTAAGTGGCAAATTGTTTCAATGGTCTCTAATTGTCCAGTGTATTTAATGATATTTTGTAAGTACACATGGAGAAAAATATAAGGATTACTAACTAAAATAGGTCAGTTTGTTCTGATGATAATTCTTTTACACAAATACATCAGTGTAGAATGACTTATGCTATACTGACACTCACAAATAGTTTTTCAAATGCAAATATATAATTATATTTTCTACTATAGATAAAATACCGAAGAAAAACTGTGAGTCACTGATATGAGACAAATTGATAAGTACTCCTTTTTAAATCTTGAAATAATACTAAAAACATTGTAGTATTTTTAATATTCTCAGTATGGATATCACTATCTCTAACTTTCAAAAAAGATAAGGATTAGGATGTGGCTCAAAAAGGAGTTAGATGCAAGTGTTGTGTCATAAAATAACTTTTCATTTTTGCCTTGATATTTCATGGCAAATTTTTTATTATATACAATTATTTTAATTTTTTTTATTTTTTAAATCTTTATTGGTACATTAAATATACACATCATGATTGCACTCCATAATGGGGATTTGTAGCAGTATAAGACACAACTTAATTCTCATTTTTTCCCATAGCCCCACCCACCCTACCACCCCCCATATACATAAAATTTGTTTCCTTACTTTTTTGTTACAATCTCAACATTGTCCCCTTATTTTATATTTTTATTTGTAGTAGTGTAAGTTCGTAGTACATAATGATTACATTCATCATTGGGACTTGGTGTGTATAGATAATAAATGTCAATTTTTTCATTAATTATCTTCTCCCTCTCTGAAATACAGACATTAGATGACATGATACTGGCCTATCAGTGTCCTAGGCAATAAAGTCCATATTAGAGCAATTTAGATATAGGAATTGCGATTTTTATTATAAAAGAAATATAGAATTCAACACTTCAAAATAATAGACTTAAGTCATGTTTCTGTCATTATCTGGATTTATGATGTTGGATGCATTATTTAAACTTACTGAGATCTATGTTTTTCACTCAGTAAAAGGATGATGATGAGGCCAATGCCAGAAGAGTTCCCAGGGACTGAGGTTAGCAGTGGGAGGCTTGGAAAACAGGGACTGTGCCACTGAATATGCACTAGGGTTGGAGCTTACAGGCCTCCAGGCCCATGCCAGAAGAGTGCCCAGGGATTGAGTTTAGCAGGTCAGAGTCTGACTTTCTCCATGGCAACTGCAGAAGCACATCCAGTTACCTTGTATTGGTGAGTAGGTGAGCCTGTTGAAATATCAGCCCCTACTACTACAGCTGCACAGGGCCTACAGCCTACTGGGCTCCAGGCCAACTGCACAAGTGAGCCCAAAGACTCTGTATTGGTGAGCAGGGGGGCCCATTGGAACCTCAAAGTGCCATTATAGCAGTTCAGGAGCAAGAGCCATCCTGCCTCTAAAGCAGATGGGAGAAGGTGTTCTGACTGTATTGATTGAGTGCCTCACATGGTGTGCCAGAATTAGGAGTTTTTCTTTGGGTCCCAATAGACTGTAAAGAACAACCCAGAAAACACTGCTATTTTAAGGTTCCTAACTATTAGGAGGAAAGTGACTTGCAACAAACAATGCCAGAAAACAGGGCAGGTCAGAGATGAAGAAACACTCAAAGTCTCAGATACAAAGATCCTCA
Source organism: Petromus typicus (assembly GCA_004026965.1). Lineage (NCBI taxonomy): Eukaryota > Metazoa > Chordata > Mammalia > Rodentia > Petromuridae > Petromus > Petromus typicus. Next base: position 5,501 of record PVIR01028306.1, on the reverse strand, counting down.
CCTCCAGGTAACACAGGAGAAAGGGAAATAGAGAAGTTTGAAGGCCAGTCTCCAGGGTCCTCGGAAATGGTAACTAAAGCAGATCTAGTAAAATGGAAATCAGAACTGATCTCTGAGATGAAAGCAGAGAGATACTGGACACTGTCAACACGATGATTAATAAAGCTGAAGAGGAAATCATGGAGTTGGTAGAATCCAAGATATCAAAAGCAATGGAACCTTTTAAACACCTACAAGCAGAAGTTCAGGAAATTAAGAAAGAAAATGAAAGTTAGCGCAATAGAATGAATTTGGCAGAAGACCGAATTTCAGACCTAGAAGATAGGATCTCAACCAATGAACTGGAAAGGCATAATCTATTAGAAAAAAGCAGGAGATAATGAAAAGTCAATCCAACAGCTCCTAGATGATTCAAAGAAGAATAACCTAAGATTGATTGGAGTCACTGAGGAAGCACGAGACAATGCTAAAGACATCAAAAAGCTATTCACAGAGATAATGGCACAAAACTTCAGAGGACAAAGTAAAGAATTGGGTATACAAATATATGAAGCATACGGAATGCCATAGGCCCATGACATGAAAAAATCTACAACTAGGCATATAATCATAAAAGTCCCAGGTATCCAAAAAAGAATGAAATACTGAAAGCAGCCAGAGGAAAAAAAAAACAGTTACATTCCAAGGGAAGCACATCAGGATCACAGCAGACTTCTCAACTCAAACACTCAGTGCAAGAAGAGCCTGGAGTGAAGTCTTCCAAGCCCTAAAGAAAAACAACTTCCAACCCAGACTTATGTATCCTGCAAAATTATCCTTTAAAATTGATGGGGAAGTAAGATACTTTCATGACAAAGAACACCTGAAAAACTTCACAAATACGAAACCTGTGCACCAAAACATTTTAAAGAATATCTTGGAGAAAAATAAGGAAAGTTACAAATCCATGAGACTTAACCAAGTCAACCCATGGGACCAAACAAGAAACTGATGGGAAAAGGGCAAAAGTAGAATAACACAGCCAAGAACAGGGAAACATGGCAGCACTAAATTTACCTATATAAGTCATAACAATTAATGTCAATGGACTCAACGCGCCAATTAAGAGATACAGACTGTCAGAGTGGATCAAGAAGCAACATCCTACAATCTGCTGCATACAAGAAACATGCCTATTTCAGAAAGAAACCCATGGACTAAAAGTAAAGGGATGGAAAACAATAATCCGTGCAACAGGAAGAGCAAGAAAGCAGGAGTGGTGATTTTATTTGCAGACAGAACTCACTTCAAGCCAAAACTGATAAAGAGAGAAAAAGATGGACACTACCTTTAGTTCAGGGAAAAATCCAAGAGACATAAATCACGATCTTAAACATCTATGCTCCAAATTCTAATGAACCCAACTATATAAAACAAACATTAATGAACTTTAAAAACCTGATAAACTCCAATACAATAATAGTAAGGGTCCTCAATACCCCAATGTCACAAAGGGGCAGACCGACTGCACAAAAGCTCACTAAGGAAATGCTTGAGCTCAACCAGACTCTTCAGCAAATGGACTTAATACATTTCTACAGAGTATTTTACCCTACAAGAAGAATTTACATTCTTCTCAGCTGCTCATGGATCATTCTGCAAAATAGACCACGTGCTCATTCATAGAACAGGTTAAAGCAAATATAAATGGATTGATATTATCCCTTGTATAGTGTTGGACTGTAGTGCCCTGAAATTGGAGATGAATAGCAAAGGAAAGCCCAGGATCTTCACAAACACATGGAAACTGAACAACACTCTGCTGACCAACCATTGGGTCACAGAAGAAATTAGAGAAGAAATCGAACAGTTCTTACAACTAAACGATAACCCCAGTACAACATATAGATATTTATGGGACACAATGAAAGCAGTTCTACGAGGAAAATTTATAGCAGTTAATGCCTACATCCAGAAAATGGAGCAAGGTCACATAAACAATTTAATGCTGAACCTCAAATGACTAGAAAGAGAGGGGGAAATCAAACCCAAAGCTCTGACTAGGCAAGAAATTATAAGAATCAGGGCAGAAATTAATGCAATAGAAACCAAGAGAATGGTTCAAAAAAATCAATGAATTGAAAAGTTGGTTCTTTGAGAGGATAAACAAAATTGATACACCCTTAGCCAACTTCATTATACAAAGGAAGGAAAAGGCCTATATCTATGCTATTAGGAATGAGAATGGAGAAATCACTACCAACCCAGAGGTAGTCCAGAGGATAATAAACACCTACTTTGAAAATCTATACTTCAATAAAATGAAAAATGTGGAAGAAATGGATAGATTTCTAGACACATATGAACTTCCAAAGCTGAAGATATAGAAATGTTAAATACCCCAGTGTCAATCTGGAAAATTGAAAATGCAATTAGAAACTTTCCAGCAAAGAAAAGCCATGGACCTGAAGGTTTTACTGCTGAATTCTATAAAACTTTTAAAGAAGAGTTAGTGCCTCTACTTCTGAAAATCTTCAACGAAATTGAAAGGGAAGCAGTACTCCCAAACTCATTCCTGGAAGCAATCATTACCCTGATTCCAAAAGTAGAGAAAGACCCAACCAAAAAAGAGAACTACAGGCCAATATCTCTAATAAATATCTATGCAAAAATCCTCAGTAAGATACTGGCTAACGGAGTACAAAGAATTATCAAAAAGATTATACGCCCTGACCAAGTTGGATTCATCCCAGGGATGCAAGGATGGTTCATCACGCGTAAATTAATCAATGTTATACACCATATTAACAGGATTAAGGATAAAAATCATACGGTGATCTCAATTGATGCAGAAAAAGCGTTTGACAAAATACAACATCCATGTATGTTGAAAACCCTACAGAAGATCAGAATAGATGGTCTGTATCTCAAACTAATAAAAGCTTTCTAGGAGAAATCATCAGCATCATACTAAATGGTCAAAAATTGAAATCTTTCACACTAAGATCAGAAACAAGACAAGGATGTCCTCTCACCACATCTGTTCAATATAGTTCTGGAAATTTTACCCATAGCAATTAGGCAAGAGAAAGAAATAAAAGGAATAAAGATTGGAAAAGAAGAAGTTAAATTGTCATTATTTGCTGATGACATGATACTCTATCTAGAGGATCCTAAAAACTCAATTAAAAAACTGCTGAACCTAATTGCCAAATTTAGCCGCGTACCTGGTTACAAGGTCAAAGCTGAAAAATCAATAGCCTTCATATACACAAACAGTAGACCCACTGAGTTAGAAATTGGGGAGTCAGTCCATTTCACAATAGCACCTAAAAAATAAAATATCTAGGAATCAATCTAATAAAGGAGGTGAAAGACCTCTACTCTGAAAACTATAGCATTCTGAAAAAGGAGATAGAAGATGATATCAAAAAATGGAAAGACACACCTTGCTCCTGGATAAGAAGAACCAATATTTTCAAAATGGCTATACTACCAAAACTACTCTACACATTCAACGCAATCCCTATTGAAATCCCAACAGCATATTTCACAGATCTAGACAAAAAATCCAAACTTTCATCTGGAACCACAAAAGACCTAGAATAGCAAAAGCAATTCTAAGCAACAGGTACATGGTGGGGGGGGGTGGGTATTACAACTCCAAACCTGAAACTATACTATAAAGCCACTGTGATAAAAACTGCATGGTACTGGCAAAGTAACAGACTTGAGGATCTATGGAGTAGACTAGAAGATCCAGAAACTACTCCAGATACACTGAGCTACCTCATCTTTGACAAAGGAGCCCAAAACCCTCAATGGAGGAAAGATAGCCTCTTTAACAAATGGTACTGGAAAAACTGGGCTTTAACTTGCCAAAGACTAAACTTGATCTAGCTCTTTCTCCGTGTACCAAGCTAAAATCAAAATGGATAAGAAACCTAAATATTAAAACTGACACTATAAATCTGTTGCAAAACTGGTTATGTAAAACTGTTGAAGACATTGTCTTAGGGAAAGACTTCATGAACAAAACCTCTGTAGCACAGGAATTGGCTGAAGAAATCAACAAATGGGACCTCATTCTTTCAAAAAACTTGCACAGAGCAAAAGAAACCACCAACAGAGCGAATAGGCAACCAACAATGTGGGAAAACATCTTTACCAGCTGTTCCTCAGACAAAGGGTTACTATCTAGAATATATAAAGAGCTCAAAAAATCAGACCAATTCAAAATTAAAGACCCAATTCAAAAATGGGCATCTGAAATGAGTAGATACTTTTCAGAGGAAGAAGTAAGAGCAGCTAAGAAGCATATGAAGAAATGCTCAACATCATTAGTCATTCGAGAGATGCAGATGAAAACAATCCTGACATTTCATCTCACTCCACTTAGAATGTCTGCCATTTCAGATTCAGCCAACATCAAATGTTGGCGAAGCTGTGGAGAAGAAGGAACATTTCTCCACTGTTGGTGGGTCTGTAGACTTGTACAACCCCTGTGGAGATCAGTTTGGAGATTCCTCAGAAAGCTAGGATTGGAGGTCTCATTTGACCCAGCCATTGCCCTGCTAACTATACACACAAAAGATTTAAAAGACTTATATCACAGTAACATATGTGCACCCATGTTTATAGCAGCCCAATTTGTGATTGCTACATCTTGGAAACAACCCAAGTGTCCATCCACTGGAAACTGGATAAAAAAGCTGTGGTTCTTCTGCAGGATGGAGTATCACTCTGCCATAAAAAATGATAGGTTTGAATCATTTATACTTAAATGGGCATACCTTGAGGATATCCTCACAAGTGAGATAAATAGGTCACAGATAGGTACATGTTACATCTTTTCTCTGGTATGAGAAAATGAAGATATAAATGAGCCCTAGAATTGTATGTTATATATTGTGAAATAGAAAATGCTCAAAATAAAATAGGGTGAAGGGGGAGAATAATTATAGTATAACAAAAAGGAAAGGAATCAAATTTTGTGTATATAGGGGAGTGGTAGAATGGGTAGGGATATGGGAGTAAATGAGAATTTAGTTGTGTCATACACTGTTACAAATCCCCATTATGGAATGCAATCATGATGCATGTATGTAATGTACCAATAAAGATTAAAAAATAAAAATAAAAGGATGATGATGAAGTAGAAATTATACTTTAAAATATTTTATAGCATATTATACACTAAAATTGTTTGTGTAATTTACATAGAGATTTGACAATCAAAGGTATACCACCAGAGGAAGAAGTTACCTCCAATTTTTCTGACATTTAATGTCCCATTGGGTTTTATTCTTATTTTTAAATATAATAACAAAGGAGGTGAAAGACCTCTACTCTGAAAACTATAGCACTCTGAAAAAGGAGATAGAAGATGATATCCAAAAATGGAAAGACATACCTTGCTCCTGGGTAGGAAGAACCAATATTGTCAAAATGGCTATCCTCCCAAAACTACTCTACACATTCAACGCAATGCCGATTCAAATCCCAACAGCATATTTCACAGA
>PVIR01028305.1:0-22124 GCA_004026965.1 Petromus typicus | reverse complement strand
AAAATAATTTTAATACATCCTCAAGCTTTCTTAACACTTACAAGTTTGATAAGTATTTTGAATAAGACAAAACTGTAACTCTTGTGTTTTTATTTGTTCAGTAAAAATATGCTGGTATAGAAGGCTTTTGAACCCTAATTAGGAAAACTAACATACTGTATGACTTACCATAAGCTGAATGTATATATTCTGTGCTATCATATATAACAGTTTCAGCAAACTACAGACATTTTCACATTTGGAAATGTGGAAGGCTGTTCAGAATCTCAACTTTGGAGAATGTCTCCCTTTCCCATTTCTTCCTTCTCTCACAAGCCCTGTATTGCTCCTAGCCCTAGAATATGCATAGGAGAGAAGGTTTTGAAGACGGGACTGTACACAGTTCACACAAGGTCTTGTGAGGAAGATGGGACTACTTTTTCAGCCATATGGAGTGCTGAAATTTTGGGGAACAAACCAAAATGGTAATTTGAAGTCTTCTTTAGGAAATAAAACTTGAGTGACTAGAAATAGAGCAAACCTAAATATATTCTGGTTTTTCTGCATTCTGTTGTAAAATGCATGCCAATAAGTAGGGCCTTAGAGGGTCAGCGGGGAGCAAACATATTTTCCCAAATTGTGTTCCTCATTTTTAGTTTTGATTAGACTGATTTTTTTTGGTTTGATAATTTCAAGCCTTTTCTACCTCAGTGACAAATTTTCCTTTAAAAATATAGTTTTAAATATTTTTAATACCTTTGAGGAAATAACAATTCTTTAAAGGAAGTCCTCCTCCCAACTTTACTGAGAAATGCTTGATACATAAAACATATACACATACATATAACAAAATTGTGTTTTGATGTAAGTACACCTGTACAATACTGGGTACAACCAACTTAATGTAAATGTTTATTGCCTTACATGGCAACCATTAATATTCAGGATCTACTTTTAATACATTTGAGTGTGTAATACATTATTATTAACTATAGGTACCAATATGTACATTAGATTTCTAGAGCTTAATCTTATACTTGAACATTTGTACAATTTGACAAATATCTTCCTATTTCTGTACTTAGCAGCTTTAGCCATCACCATTTCCCTCTCTGTTTCTGTAAGTTCCACTCTTTGGAGTCCACATATAAGTGATAACTTACAACACTGTCTTTTTGTAGCTGCCTTATTTCATTTCACGTAATATCCTCCAAGGGCATTTATTGTGTCACAAATGGTAAGCTTTTTAAAAGATGAACAATGTTTTATGGTTTTTACATCCTCTCTCTTGTTAGTAGTGCTGCAGTGAATACGGAGCACAAAATCTCTTCAAGGTACTGATCTCATTTCCTTTGGATATATATACCCAGAAGTAGGTTTGCTGGATCAGATGATAGTTTTACTTCAACTTTTTGAGGAAGCTTCATACTTGTTTCCAAACAGAATAAACCAATTTACATCCCCACCAGCAGTACACATGAATTCCGTATTCTCTACACAATTACCATCACTTAACTTTTTTCTTGATATTAGCTATCAGCAGGTGGGAAGTGATATCTCACCATGCTTTTGATTTACATTTCCCTGATGACTGATGAATTTTTACACCATGTCAGATCTTTGTTTTTTGGAAACAGGGTCTTGCTTTGTAGTTCAGGCTGGCCCTGAGCTTACTACGTAACCCAGGCAAGCCTCGAACTCATAGCAAACCTCCTGCCTCTGCCTTCTGATTGCTGGGGTTATAGGTATGAAGCACCACACCCAGTGCTTGGTATGTGGTACTGATTGCTGGTGGATGTCAGTCACATTGTTGTATGTGATTATTATTATCTATGGACCTTGCACTTGTAAGGCAAACACCAGAACCACTGAGTTAAATCCCCAGCCCATCAGAACTCTTTCTTAAATTGAGTTTATTGGTATGTTTTAGGACTATAGTATGATCTCATTCATCACTGAAAATTTGTACTTGCACATGATAGATACTGATTCTTATTTTTTCCCATTCTCCTACCCTTCCTTCAAACCTTTCATCTCTCTATATGCATAACTTTGTTTTTGTTTTTCTCCTCTTTATCAAATATTTTTCATTCTATTCTTTACTTTCCCCATCCCCTTCTCAGTTTCCCTTTCTCCTTGAAGATTTTCTTCTATTTCACAATACCTACCAAATGTTTTGGACCTCATTTACCCTTTAAGTTTCTCACAGTAGATAAATGATATTGTATTAACATATCTTTGTTTTGTTTATTTCACTTAAGTACAAACTTACGACCTCATGGTGTACCCATTTAGTGATAAATGTTTCAAGTTAATCTTTATTTATGGTTGTGTAGTACTCTATTTTATAGAAAAACCACATCTTATTTATCCATTCACCAAATGATGAGCTTTTGGTCTGTTTTAAGATTTATCTATCATAAACTATGCCACTATGAATATGGGTGCACATATGTCACTGTAGGATGATGCTTTTAGCTCTTTCATGAATATACAGAGCAGGGAAATAGCACAATCCTTTTGAGGAATCTCCACTCTGATTTCCACATTTGTTGCACCTGTCTACATCTCCTCCAGCAGTGAGAAGGTATATATATAAATATGTATGTATACACATATATATGTATACACACACACACACACACACATATATATATATATATATATAATTTTTGTTCATGTCAGCTGTTTTTATGTCTGATATTTAGTTCTTTGTTTTATTTAAACTGAGTTATGTGGGGGTTTTGTTATTGCCATTGAGTTATTGTTCTTACAATAATATTGTAATGTTAACTCTTTATGACTCTTATAACAGGTATTTTTTTCTCCATTATAGTTTGGCCTTTCATTTGGTTGATGTTTCTTTTGCTGTTTAGGAACATTTCAGTTTTATGTAATTTCACTTGTTTTAATTTTGTTTTTGTTGGCTGTATTTTTGGTGTTGTATTTGAAAAATCATTGCTAAACTCAATGTCCAGAAGTGCTGTGCTTTCTTCTCAACGGTCTAATTGTAGGTTTCATGAACAGCTGTTTAATCCATTTTGAGTTGATTTTCCTGAAGAGCATGAAATAATAGTCAAATTTCCTTCTTTTGTGTGTACATAACTAGTTTTGCCAACTGAATTTGTGTTTGTGTGTCTGTGTGTATGTGTTGCTGGTTGGTTTTCTTATAATTCTTGCTTAAGATTAGTTAATTATATATGTGTGAGTTGATTTCTGAACTCTCCATAGTGTTCCACTGACCTGTGGTATTTTTTATGTTACAATAATATTTATTATAAATTATAACTATAGAAACATCACTATTTCGATTTTAAAGACTATAAAATATTCTTGGAAATATTGGTCTTATGTTGGGCATAAAAATAAAATAACTTGAACTCATGTTGAAATTTTTCTGTTTTTTTTCCAAAATAATTTGTATTTTCCAAATAATTTGTATTTTCTATGATGTACAACTATGAAAAGTAGAAAGAATATTCAGTTTTGAGCCCAACATTTAAAAGTCCTTGAATTTGTAACCAGCAATATCTTTCTCACTGAGTAGGTATTTATCTAAAATGAGAATAATTTAGCTATTCTGAGCTTCACTGTCCTTGTGCATGGTAGAAGGACTTTTATATTTCATAATCTCTTAGACCTATTTCAGGTCTGAATTTCCATTTTCATAAAAGTGTAACATGTCATATACATATTACAATAGAATCATGTTTCTTATATTTTCTTATAAATAATTTATTTACCAGTCTAGATATTTTCCAGTTCTTGAAATTCAACACAGTTGTTCCTTCTTGATAGCCATTCTTTGTTTTCTTCTACATTCTTTATGTAGTTAATAGAAGAAACATTTTAGTGTTTAATTTTGTAAAACTGTGTAGAGTTTAATATTTCGAGAGAGATTAATGATAAAAATCAGCATCAGGTCCATCTATTAAAAGTAACAGAATGATAGCAGAATTGCTCAGAAGTTTGATTTTGGTTTAGAGGGAAGATTTATTAACTCAGAAATGAGCAAACCAATGACTTTTCACATTTTGTCCTTCAGGCGTCTTTCTAGCTGTTTCATCCCCCATGTTTGTACTCTGATGTAATACCTGGTTTGTGATATTTTTGAGTACATCTTTTATTCTTGTGTGTCCCAGGAGATCCGAATTTGTGTGGTCATTTTCTTCCTCCTTATTTGAGTTCAAGAGCTGACTGGGCTGGAAAGGCCTCATTGAGTTGTTTACCTTCCTTCTCCTTCCCATGGTGCAGCAGGATCCCCTGGTGCTTGCTGAGCTGAGTTGGTAATTTTTCATCAGCAGACCCTTCCTGGGCTTGTAATCCTGTTGCTTGTGGTCAGGTTGTCTCAAGTCCCAGATAGAGAGGTTTGATAGAAGGAATAGAACTTGAGGGTTCTGTCTTTCACAGTCTAGGTGACATTAATCTCTAAGCTTTGGATGTAGGCTTTTTCATTTGAAGTTCAACAGTAATCCTAATGTTACTATTGGAAACATTACTGTGGTTTATACATCATTTCATTTGATCCTCAATGAGCGATGAGATATAAATTAGGATCATTTTTATGGATGCAAAATTTAGAGATGTTGAATTTCCAAATTTGCACGATGGCTGTTGTCACTCTTTCTTGATGTTTTCACTTTAAAATAAAAGAAAAAGATAACAGAACGACATTTTATTGAGTATTAGACTTAGAAGCTTAGTTGGAATGTGACCCTAGGGAGCAGGGGCAAAAGATGAGGATAGAAGGAAAACCAATACAAACATGTTCAATGCAGGTGGCACCTACTGGTACTGTCTGATAGGACCTTTTGAGAAACTTCATGAAACAAATGTGAGAATTGTCCGTGTGGAAGGATCATAGGGGAAGGAGCTGTTATGCACAGGAGTTAACACCCATAGAACTCCTTCACACTACTGGTGGCACATAATCTATATGTTCAGGAATTTGGAGATGAGGAGAGCTACTGTTTTAATATCAAAGAAACACAAGAGTACAAAGCAAGAAGTAAAGTACAAGAAGCCAAGGTAAAAGGACAGTCCATTTCCACCTTAGTGAAGCTAGTAGAAGCCTGTGCCAAACATGGTTAGCTCAGTGATGGTGGGGTGAATACTGGACTGTGGATATCTTGAAGGAATACCCTATGGGACATCAGCTATTGCTGATCTTAACTCCCATGGGTCTGGTAAGTCCATGCCTGGGTCCATGTTAATCATGTGTACAAGACTACAGATGTGCTAGGGCAATACTAACGGCATCTAGTCTTAACTTCTTCCCGAATTTCTCTCCCATCATCTTTTTATTAGCATGTTAAGCTCATAAATTATCAGTGTATGAGAGCATAAACATATTGGGCCTTAACAATAATTTTTATTGAATATCTTAACCCATGATCTCACAGAAGGAGACATTTTAAACTGCCTATGGTCATGGCCACAGTGCAGTTGAACTGAAATCCAAGCCAACCTCCAGCTAATTCTTAAATCTGTGTTGTTGTTTTTTTTTTGTTTGTTTGTTTTTTTCTATTTTACTGGCTTTTGGCAAGGACAGAGGAATTGATGAATGCCTGAGCTTTGCCCCGGGGACTCTGGAATGAATTTACTTCTGGTAGTCAGGCTTATCAGCATCATCCAAGTGAGTCAGCTGAAAACTAGGGGTCCATGGTAAGGACTGGAAACCCCCTCTGACTCACAGCTGGATTTCTGAGCCTATGAAGCTTTCAGTTGCCTGCGTAAGCAAAAGCTGAAGTTTAAAGTTCTTAGGAACTGCTCTGTTGTTTTCTCATGAGTGCTGTGATGCCAGATTTTCTCTGGTAAAGAAGGGGAAAAGATTACAAAGCATATCTCATGTTACAAAGAAAATTCTTGTTAGCTTCTCTAGATCTCAGTATTCTTATGAATGTAGATTTCATGATTTCTAAGGCCCCTCGCTACGTAGTTTCAGATACAGCATCTACACTGAAGCAGAGTGTGAGGTGCTAGAGATGCGCCTTCACCGTTTCTGAATTCCTTGTGCGTGGCTGAGTCTGTTGGCCACAGAACAACAGAATGAGAAGCTGGCGGCTCCCTCTCCACACTCCATTCCCCTGCCCTGTGACAGCTCTTCACTCTACCCCAGCTTTAGAAATTCTGCTTCCAAAACAAACGTTGAGCTTAAAAAATGGTTGGACATTTATTTTGGCCTTACTGTGAAGGATATTGAGTCAGTATATTCTCTTCCTCTGGTGTATATTTGCACATGATTGAGATTTATATCTAATTGAGAAATTAAAAGGTGCGTGTCACTGACGATATTTTATCAAGTATCTATGTTTGCAGCTATCAGAATACCATGTGTCATTATGTATTTACACTTTACAATAGTCTGTATGACCATTACAGATACTCAGGAGGTGGTAATGAAAATGGGGAAACAGATATAAATTTCTCAGAAAAAACTCCATACAGGAATCTCATATATATTTTTACATATATTCTACAGTCAACACTAGGTGTAAGTGTTTAAAGTCAAGAGATTTTTAGCTTTATTTGTAAAGGATGCAGCTCTTCTAAAATACTAAAATCATTCCTCTGGATACAAACCCCCAAATTACCTACATGTAGCCAAGAAGAGTGCTTTTCGTTACAGAAGGATACAATGGTGAAACAAAAGAAAAAGAAAAGTAAAATATTGACATGATGGGAAATACCGACTATGAGCACTAGCGTGAAAATCAGACTCTCCTTTCTCTGTGACTTGTTACAAGACCTCCAGTTCTGAAGCACACAGGCTGAGTGAACAAAGGGATATTTAGAGCAGGGGCCAGCCAACTGAGGCCTGTGGGTCAGCAGTGACTACCTATGTGTCTGTTTGCTGTATGAGCTAGGAATGAACTTCACAGGTGAATGTTTGTAACTAATTTAATGATTTAGTTTGAACTTTACCTAGGTGGAATGCCATAACTCCCCCATTTCTGTTCTTTTCTTTTTATTAATTTCAGATCTAATAATTAAATATGTATGACAACATACAGCATTTTAGTCAATTATTAATTTTAGTTGCATTAGTGGGATGCATGTCAAAATTTCTTTTCCTCTTCTGCAAATATCTACACAGTGATTTGAGCTCTTGGCCCTCAAAATGGAGACTTTCTAGTATCTAGCTCATCACAGAAAAAATGCTTGCCAGCTCTGGCTAATAGATTAAAAAAACCAGACAAAAAGAAGAGATAACAGGATAATGGGAGAGGGTAAAAGGGAAATAGAGGAAAGTGAAGTAATGTTATAAATAAAGTGCAAGAAATAAAATATTCTTTTACTAATTATAGGAAGCAGCTACCTAGACTGTCTGAGCACTAGCTGGCTTTCTCCACCCCAGCAATAAAGTGATCATTGTTCACCCACTATGAGGGACATTTGGATTCTGAGCCCAGATTCCAGGTGTGCCATGAACTTACCATACTGATTTGGGGAGTTCTCCATTTTCCTACCCATCCACCTCACTAACTCTCCCTTACCTAGAGCTGCAGGTGGATTTGATTATCATCAAAGCCAGAAAGATTTCTCATTTCTCAGTCTCCTCTTTCTCTTCTCTGCCTGTGTGACTTCTCTTTTATTCTAAAATCCTCTGCATAAAAACAGACTAGTTCAACATTCAAGTCTGTTTATCTCTGTCATCCTTTCTTTACCTTTCTCTGAATGTCTTACTCCTCCTGGAAGCTGATCCTGTCACTCCACTCCTCCACTTGAAGCTCCAAAGAGGCCAGTCATTACCGTGATGGAAGTCCCATGACTGTTGGGCGTGCTATCTGTACATCCGCATATCTGTACATCCGAACCCCGCTAACCCCAACAATGCCTGCCTGTCACTTGCTGTCTTTTTTCCCATGGTTTTGCCGGATTCTGGGTCTCTTTAATGTTTCCCTTTGCTGAATTCAATTATAATCCTTCAGGACTGGCTTGACTCACATCCATTAGTCAGTTATCTCAAACACTTCAAGATTGTTTTAAATTTAATAGACTACCTTTTTTGAGCACTTCATTAGGTAAAACTAACTCCAATGACAAAACATTTTAAAATATTGGATCTTTTGTAGATTTTAAGAATCACTTTTATGGGTGTGATGTATTTAGTGTGCACAAATATTCCAATACTAAAATCATATTCACGATACCCTGCATGTTTTTGGACAAGCAGTCAAATCATATGCATGAGTCATATTTCTGAGTCTTCATAGCTTCCTGTTCTTCTCAGAAGAGAACAAGTATCTTTGCTTGGCCCATGGGGCCTCTCTTGACTTTTTTGCCATCTCAGTGCACAGGGACATGGCACAGTGGGCTCTTTGTTCTTTGCATATCTCAGTTGGCTTCTGTTTTGACAGGAATTAGGCCCACGCGTTTTCAGCATTGGCTCAAACTTGGCATCCATGGAGCAGCTTGAATGTCACCTCCTCTGCTCACCACCCTTTCCAAGATATCTATCTTCACACTGTGTGGAATGAATTCATTTCATTTTCTTTTTACAGTTATTCTAGCTTGGAGTTTTCTGGAGCATGAGTTTGTGTATCTGTTCTGGTCTATATAGAAATGACAATAATACCATTGTAAGCATAAGAGTCTTTAACCACTGAGATGTCCCCAGGTTGTCTGGCACCCATTAATAGTTTGTGAATAAATAAGAACATGTCAACCCAAAAGGTCTAACTCATTTTCTTCCTGTAGGGAATGGTTACTTTAATTGGACTTCAGGGATAAAGATTTGAGTTTCAAATAAATCCTGAGTATAATTGGTTAATATATAGAAAGCCAAATTTGTTTGCAAAGCAATAAGAACCAATGTGAAACTAAGTATTAGTTTAATGTTTGAAATTTCAACAAGGAAAACAAATATGTGCATTTGTATTAGTTGCTTTGCATCAATATAACCAAATATTTGAGAAAAGCAGTTTGCAGTAGAAAAGGAGAGCATGGCAGAAGAAAACTCCTCACCTCAATGCAAACATAAGTAGAGACAGAGGGAAAGAGGTCAGAGGAAGGGCCTGGGAAACAGATCCAGTCCTCGTGTCACACCTCCAGGACCCACTCTCTTCAGCAAGGCTCTGCTTCCTCCTTCTATCACCTCAAGGATGTCATCAAATTGTGATCACATCGTTGGATTAATCCACTGATGAAGTTAAAGCCCTCACAAGCCAGTCGCCTTTGAAAGTCTGGCCTTTAAACATGTGACACGGTAGGGTTCATTCTAGACTTGAACCATGACATATATCAATCATCTATTGGAAATCAAGAACAAACCTGGATAAAGAGTGTTGGGGATTGTTTTTCCCCTTGAAAAGTTACTGTTAATACTCTTATTCTTATTTGAAATTACTGTTTCAAACCTGAGTTTATCATTTCATTTTTTTTTTAATTTTTTTTATTTTTTTGAGACAGGGTCTCACTTTGTGGTTCAGACTGGCCCTGAGCTCAGCCTCAAACTCACATCACAGCAATCCTCCTGCCTCTGCCTCCCGAGTGCTGGGATTACAGGCGTGAGCCACCGCACCTGGCACTATGGTGTGTGGCACTGGTTGCTGCTGGGCGTGAGTCTCCATGCCCAGTATGGTATGTGGTTAACCGGGATCGAACCCGGGTCCTTGCGCTTGCAAGAGAGGCACTGGAACCGCCGAGCTAACTCCCCGGCGCATCATTTCATTTTTTTAAAAAGGTGTTAACCACTAAGACAAAACTATTAAGTTCAGATACACTCTAAATAAAAGATTTTTCTTTAAATCTCCAGAAGAAAATCATATTTCAAATGCCAGATCTTAGTAATTCAACTTGGACCTTACTTTTTGTACTATCTTTTACTTTTTCAGATTGTTAATCACTTGTGTATGCCAGCTGTACTTTTCCTCAATTTTATTATCATTATTTTAATATATAGTGAAAGTAGTATATATGTGGGAAATTAGCCAGAACTTTTGTAATCTCAGAGTAGAAAATTTATATCAGCCTGTTGAGTAATAAGTCATTATTGAATATCTTTAAAATGGAAGGCCTTTGGATTATAATTTTTTCATACATTGAAAGAAGTGATAAGAATTAAGTATGTATATTTGTACGTACTCAGTATTTCAGACATATATATTTATATATATGCATATACATACATACACATGCAGAGAAAGGCATATATAGTAAAAGACATAAGGTTTTGCAATTTCCTTTCAAATAATGTAGTATACAATTTCACACAGAGAACATTAGAAAAATATTTTCCACTTGAGTGTCATTTGAAATCTCTTACCACGTCTCTCCGCTATACATAATATCCCATATGTCTTTCCTCATTACTGGCCTGTTTTAAAGTCGTTAGAACTCGGTAGGTGGCAGAGATACATTGGAGAGTGGCTCATAATTAATATAAACCTCTTGGGAGATTTAAGATTTAAATTGTACATGTATATGTCTATAACACACATAACGTATTTTAACAGAAAATCATAGAAGACTTTTAACTATGATATATAAATGTGTATCTATTCTAAGATATATTCCTCTTTTATATAACTAAATTAAACTTTAAATAACTAAATTTTTACTCTACAGTTTTTAATATAATTTCAGATATGTACCACTTGGGATTTAGCTGGACCATTAGTTTGCATATGGGACATGGACTTCATACTTACACCTTTGTTCTTCATTTTGGTATATAACATGGATGAAGTAGTGGCATCTGCTGGCAATGAGTGATATTGCTTTCTAACTCTATAGATGCCCTGGCTTTTCATCACAGTATACTCTAGAAAGCAGACCACGTTATAGTTTTTCTTTTTAACCCAAGAACAAACATACATATAAAAAGATAAATAACAAAACAGGGTGGCAGAGATCATCTACATATTGGCTTGAATGTGATGTAAGGGAGGGAGAAAATGAGGTTTATGTGAATGATTGTGTGCCTGGATACTCCTGTGCTTGTTTGCACTAGAAAAGTGAAAAGATGACAGAGGTGAAAAGGTCAGGAAGATTAAAAAAAATCCCTCGATTTGCACACTTAGGCAAAGCCAAATCCTGATAAATGGTTAGGATGCCTAGTGTTTAGGGCAGAAATAAAAGGGGATTTGAATAGCAGTAAGTACTCATATACTACTCTTGTATATTGCTTCCATTTTTATGAAAGACAGTTTTCTTATATGCATTAAAAGCCTGAAAAGCATACATGTCATTTGCCTAAGCAGTTCCAATTCCAGTAATTTATCGCTGGAAAGTAATTGTTGAGGTACTTTCAGATTTATTAATATATATGGTTATTGCATTCCTTTATATGTATGCTCTATATTGTAACATTTATTATAATAGTGAAAACAAATTATCTAAATAACCATTAATAAATGTTGTTAATAAAGATTGTGATGTCTCTAAAATGCAATTATTTTCTTCCATTAAAACATGTAAGAATATTTAATGACAAAAATGTTTACCATACTATTAAGTAAAAGCTCTACAATATTATGTCATGGGGTAAACTCTATATGTATGGATTATGTGAGTTTATGAAGAAGATATAATGAAAATACCACAAATTCCTCATCTTCCTCTTCTCTATTTTATAAACTATCTACAGAAAACCTATTACTTTTAAATTTAAAAAAGCTTACATTTTAAGACAAGGATTTAAAAAATATGGCTATAGGAAGAATACCGGGAATAAGAAAAAAAATAGAGAGATCAGGTGGGAGCAGAAGCAGCGAGAGAAAGCGCTCTTGTGCAGAAGGAAGTTGTGAGGCACCAGGCAGGTGGTGCAGTTGGTGGGAGAGTTATGCTGGGTACTGGAAAGGAGGGTGGGGAGCACACTGGACAGGTGGCATCAGAGATGTCTGTATGCAGGTCCCAGCAGTGATGCTAGAATGTAGCCCAATTTGTAAATAACTGTTGTTGTAGTGACACTGGGGAACCAGAGAAGAACACATCAGTAGGTAGAATTGTCTCCAAGTGGATACAAAGCCGGGTTAGAGAGAAAAGCAAATTCAAAGTTGCATTAAGTTATTGAATTACTCTACATTTCTCCTAATACTCCAAACAGGCTTGCTGCCTTCTTCTTCTGCTCAACTCAAGATTTAGGCAATCACTAGCCGGAAGGTAAAGTCTCAAACTAGTATATTCAAAGTTGTGTAGGGCTGTTAATATATACTTAGAACAAGGGGAATACAGATGAAGCTAAACCAACAGGTGGAACTGGTATCTTTTTTGCGTAATTTTTTTTTTAATCTAGGAAGCAATGGTGGTTAAATTTATTATTTTCCACCTTAAAATATGTTCTTAAATTGGGATTATTTGTAACATCTAAATGCGTGAAAGGTTTGGAGAAGTAAAGTACTGAAGAAAGAAAGACCCTTGGACTCAGGTCAGGGAAGGTAGATCCTGTGCCACAGCCTTGCTGTTTTAGGAAACTTGAATTTCTCTATCATCATCTGTAAAATGAGCTAGAGGGGGTAGCAGATCCTTCTAACTCTACATCTTCATGTCTGATATATATCCTTAGTTTCATGTTCGTATCTTGTCTCATATCTCTCCACTCCACTCCTGGCTATAGAGAACCCTAGACTGAGGAGAGGGCTGGCTCTTTTCCTGGAGAATTCCTTGAGTGTATACCTGAAAGCCAAAGGTCAGTTTAACATTGATTTATTCACCTACTTGGTCAGTTGAACATTAAATACCTAGCTTTATGACAGACACTGTGTAATGTCTCAGGTAAACAAAATTTAACACATTTGTCTTGCTGTGAAGAAATACTTCATGTAATAGAGGGTTTTCAACTGCTATACACATTCTTGGAATTTTGACCTGCATTCTTTTGTCCTTTCCATCTTGCTTTTAATAAGAAATATTTTATGGAAATTGACCAAATATATAGATAGTATGGAGGTAGAAAAGTACTGGAAACTGTTGGCTTGGTGTAAGAAATGGACTTACAGGAAGTTATACATTGTGATTAGGAGAATTATAAACAGCCAGGTGAATATACGTGACTGCACATATCCTGTCCAGCTTATAGAGAGGGAAGGAGGGAGGAAGAGAGAGAATCAGATCCTGAACAATCAACAGGATCATAGTTTGAATTTGGCTGAGAAAGGAGGCAAGGATAGATCACTCTTAGAAGGAAAGGAAAGGAAGGGAAAATAGAGACCGTAGGCGCAACATACATCAGAAAAAGGAGAAGCATTTGCTTTAGAAGGTGGCAGTTACATCAGGAGCTGTGGACAGTGAGGTTGAAAAATGACACCTCCTGTGTTGGTTATGTCCTCAGCAGATGCCTCCATCTTGGGCAGAGGTCACTGACGGGTTAACTGAGCTTAGAAAGCTCAGGTGTTACTTAACTGGGCAGCATCAAGTCATTGAGGAAACAGGTGAGAAGTGCATCAGCACTGGTGGTGCCTGACAGACCTGAGAATAATCTCCTGGTTCCCAAAGGAGCAGATTGGTGAAGAGGTCCAGCATGGATCCTGAAGTTCTGAAGTGCCGCTTCTGAGTGCGGCGGAAGTTCATGGCCACGCCATGACCTGGGCTCTTCCCCTGGCGAATTTTCAGCTTGACTTCTTGAGAGATTTCACACTTCCTCCTGCTCTGTATTTTACTCTAGTAAGGATAATGATGATAGTAAGCATCATGAATAACTGGGCCTTTCATTGTTTTTTTTTAGCTGATCTGAATGAAATTATCTTAACTTTACAGATCATTAGTGTTTTTTTTTTTTAATTATCTTTATTGGTACATTAAATATACACATCATGATTGCACTCCATAATGGGGATTTGTACCAGTATAAGACACAACTTAATTCTCATTTTTTTCCCGTAGCCCCACCCACCCTACCACCCCCCCATATACATAAAATTTGTTTCCTTACTTTTTTGTTACAATCTCAACATTGTCCCCTTTCACCTTATTTTACATTGAGCATTAGTGTTAATAGAATATAATTTATATATAGTATACAATATATTGCATTTGTGCCAAATTTGTATTTAAATGATAATTATATATTTTACAATGTTAAAATTTATATTTGTGTTATACTATAAAATATATAAATATAAAACAAGTTTAGTTTATATTTATGTCACATAAATATATTTATAATAAATTTTAAATTTTAATTATATGAATAAACTAATACTGATATTATATTGATTTATAGTAGTAGTTTATGAGAAAATCAAAAATAGAATTATTTTTATAACTTTAATCTTTAGATTATCAGAATAAAATATTTTCTAAAATAAAGGTTTATACTAATGTTGGGGTTTATGAATGAAGATGAGGAGATTAAGGTTGCAGACAATCTGGAGAAGGTAGTTACTAACCAGATCATGTCAAAATGTCTCTTGAAGCTCTTTGTGTCTTTAGAGGAGCTATAATATAAACAGGACCATCTGGAAAAATATGTATCATTGGTTTACGTTGGGATCCTGTTGCAAAAATCTTTATTTTAACTAATACTAATGAACAGTTTAATCATAAAAACTATAGCTCATTTGCTTTTCTGTTTCTACTAATTTATTTTTGAAATTAAAATATTTTTCCTGGCTTCCAGGCAAAGTTTTCTTACTCTTAATACTTACTGTACAAATGTATATAGGGTCAATATTTGAGTCTTCATCGCCATTGCAACAAGCTGATTGCAAAATGAACCTTAATATCTTCTAAAGCAAGTGATGACAGCACACAAGAATGATGGTGCCTTTTGTATTATTCCCCTTACAATTCCCTGGACTGATTTTTCTTGTGATAAAACAAAAGAAGGAGAAAAATATTTTTCTTTCAAAGTAATCTGAAAGGTCTACCTTAAATAGACCACTGAAGCTTGGGACATCAGCATTCCAGGGACCTACACTACACTGTTATTTACCAGTACCACACCTATCATACATGAGGGTCTACATTGCTATTTTAATAAAAGCCCTGGCTATAATGGTGTAAGATAGATTTTATTCTCTCCTCCAATATGCCTATTTCTTTCTTTTTAATTCAGTTTAAATCTAGAAAGATAATTTAACTGTGTTTGGAATTTTCAGTGGAGAGAAATACCCCTTAATATCAAGTAGATTAAAAAACATGCATTGAATGCTTGACTCAGGGGCTTTCTCTAAACTGGCTATGAATGCTGAAACCATCTGTTTTCCTGGACATTGTCAGGGTGAGTATGGCAGAGGCAGCTGTTTGCAAAGGGACGCTTTGGATGATGAACCAGCCCATTGTTTCTAAGCAATTCACTTGCATTCAGAGGCTCTACCCAAGCGTACTATAGAGCAATCAAAATCAAACTATTGTTTGTACCAATCATATTGATCTGAAAAGAACGTGGTGGGATGACCCCATTGTAGATGCAAATAGTTGTTCTGAGCAGCTGTATGCTGGCCAATATGTACCTCAGTAGGAAACAAGCTTGGAAGCTAGAGGGCTCTCTGCACCCTACTGGGGGAGAAAAAAGATTATACCAGATTGAACTACAGTTTAAGGGGACTAGTGGGAATGAAGTCACAGGTCTGTTGGTATTAGTGGTAATTTTCTTTCACACACAAAAATAATTGTCAACATTAACTCTATGGTGGCAGTGTTGTTCTTCTATGAGAGCTTTCTGCAGACTCTATTGTAAGATCTCCAGGAAATTAATGACCTAAAACTACAGCAAAAAAAAAAAAAAGCACAATTTTAATCTATCTGAAATTTTTCACACACTATTTAAATTTCTCTACAACTTAGAAAAATTTTGAAACAACCCTGATATTGCAATATATTTAGGGATATTGCCAAGGTCATTTTTGTCTATGCCCAAAGCAAATGGGAGCATATAAAATGAAAATTATACTAGTTCATTTTTAAAGTAACTTGCATGTTATATTTTATCCATTAACATTTAAGCTTTTTGGTTGTCCTTGTCACTTCATTGCATGCATGCTAATATCTCTTCATATAAAATTTAATCTGTTAAACTAAATGAAGGAATTAGTATCTGAAAGACATCTTTCATTAAGCAATTAACGAATCTCTCCAACAAATCTACAAAAGCATATGTGTTTATATTTAATAATTATTTGTGTGATCAGCCAGTTATAACACATGAATACATTTAGTTTTAGTCTTGATATAACTACCTCTAAACTTACTGTCACTATATTATGGAGCCCTGATAAATATGTGCTTAAAAGTGATTTTTCCATGTAATAAAAAGATTACTGTCTATTGACCTTCAAAAGTTCTTTGTGGTTCAATTTCTCATAGTGAAAAGTCCTTCAGGTAGAGCTATTTGGTTGTGGATGCAGTTTTGCTTTCTATTGCAGTGCAATCCAACAAAATGGTAACATGATTCATAGATTTGGAAAGTATATATAAAATGAGACACAATATAAATATTTGCCAGACTACTTTTCTTGTTAAACTGAGGGGTTAGAATAGGACTGGTGGTTTAAGAAATGAAACAAAATTATTAGCCATCACTGAATAGCCTGCCTGTTTCCCTCATGTATTCGGCTAGTCCATTGCTGTGACTATGATGTGGGGAAGAAGCTCTGAAGCATTTTACCTTCACATATTCAGTGCATCACTAGGTTGGCAGGCCTAGGCAGTGAAAGAAAAATAATTGAAAGGTCTTTTTCTATTTAATCTTTGACTTTTACTTGAATTGACTGAAATGTGTGGATAATTTTACTCCATGCAGTGGTTCTGAAATACCTGTAAATAAATACACTAGGTCAAACTTCTTATATATATTATGCAAAAAATTAATAAATATAGAAGATAACGTAATTTTTCTAACTTGTATTTGGCTGTACTTGTATTTTCCTTCCACTTTGCACATAATGAGAACAAACATAAAAATATACAGGATTTGTTTATATATTTTTATAAGAACATATATATATTATATTTACTTATACAGTAGATAAGATTTATTTCAAAAAACCAATTTCCGGTTGATATTTCTAGTATGAATGAACATGGATTAGATTTCCTATGCTATGCAGATGAAATGATAACTACTGTAATGTCAGAATGGTGACCTGAGGTGCCATAAGGACATATTAGCCCCCGAAGAATAATTGTGCAAGGTTCATAATGCTACACTTAAAATCTATATTTATTATTAGACTTTATTATTAGACATATTATCTGCCCATAGGGGAGCTCAGTTTCCTTACACGGAAAGAAATACTTTTCTGCTCCAAGGTAATAAAATGAAAACTATATTAGTATGTTTTATGAGTTAAATTATGTTTTCCTAAAATTTATGTTAAATCCCTAAACCGTCTACCCTAGAATTAGACCATATTTGACAAAAGATCATTATAGAAGTTATTAATGTTAACTAAGGTCATATGGGTGACCTGATGAGAAATCTGATTGGTGTCCTATGGTAAAAGAAATGTGAACACACCCACAGAGATAGTAAGTATGTGCCCACGGAAGGACTGTGAGAAAGAAACCATCCGTAAACTAGGAAGAAATCTAAGAAGAAACAAAACTTACTTGATCTTGTAGCCTCAAAACTGTAAGAAAGTGAATTTTTATTATTTAAGCTAAATAGTCTCTGTATTTTGTTATGATAAGCCCTACCAAATTAATACAGTATGAAGAGACTGTTATAGTTCATTTTTGGTTCCTTTAATTCTTAAAATAATGTTTTGTGGAAGTTTTTTTCATTTTAGTGCAAGTAAGAGAATAAAGACAGTCAGGTTTTGCTGAGGGTCCCACAATTAATAACGGAGAAACTTGATTTTGATCTCATGCCTAAAAGTGTTGAAAGCCTTTTTTTTTAACCTCCATTTTCCTCTCTTTCAACCAAATAGTATATCAATGCCATTTAGATGTAATTTCAGCAAAAAAGGGAAAAATCCCTCTTATTTTTAACCCAGATTAATAAAAAGTCCATAAACAATAATTTTGTTAAAGTTGATATTACATATCATATTTTTAATAATTTTTTTCTGTGAGTAGTTTTATTAGAAAAATCCCACGTGTACTGATCCTCTAGTATGTAAACTTCAGCAGTAAGTTCAGGTGTTGAAATTTCTCCAAAAGATACTAACGAGAAGAATTTAAGGATATGTATTAAATAATATAAAATAAATTATTTAGCTAATGAATAACCTTATTTTTTAATGACTAAATGTGTTCATAGAGAAGTAGAAGTTCTTTATATGGAAAGAAATTCCAAACTATTTTAAACTAATTACTGGGAAAGATATATCAGTATTCAAAAATGATCTCATTCGGTTTTTTTTTTTTTTATTAAGATTGGCTATATGATTCCAGGTGTGGCTAGAAGTTGATACTGAGAAAAGTTGATACTTGGAACTAATAGATTAATATTTTTCTATTCCTGAAAATATGTAAGTATTCAAAGATTATCTACTAATGTTAACTGAGGTCATATGGATGGCCTTGTGAGGCCGCTGTAATTTTTTTGGCATTTAAAACCTAACTAAAAATATTGGAAATTACATCTTAATTGACAGAAAAATTCACAGTTTATGTTGTAATAAGATATTTGGCAGAATTATAATTCAGTTTAGCTGAACACATAATGCTATTTTTTCTGATGATAGATCTTACATGACCATAATGTACTCATCTGATCAATTGATCAAGTAAGTTTAAGAAATTGATGTTAGTCTTGTTACTGTTAACTACAAAACTGCTGGAATTCTGACTGTGTTGGACCAATAGATCCAGTTGGAGAGAAGTAATATTTTAATAACACTGAATCTTCTAACTTATGATCTCTTTTTATCAAATTTTTATCTCTTTATCAAACTTTTGTAGTTTTGTGTTTATACATTTTGTTAGATTTATATCAAATATTCCATTCTAGTTCATTCTGTGGTAATATTTTCAGTACCATTGTTTTTCAATTCACACTCCAATTTTTATTGCTGAGTTATAAGAAAACTAACTTTTGTATATTGACTTTTTACAGTATATTTTCCATAATTGATCACTTGTTGAGGGCAGTTTCCTACGATTCTTTAGATTTCTAAATATAGTAATATCTGCAATGTGTGTCTCTTGCTACTAAACAGTACATCTTTATATAGTTTTTATAAAGGTTCTTTATGGAGTTTAAGTCCTTTACCCTGTTTTTCTGCATTTTTATGAAGATGATGTTAGATTTTCTCAAATTTTTTTCTCACATCATTGATATCACCATATAACTTTGTTATTTTAGTCTGCTAGTATAGTGAATATCATTAATTTATTTTCAAATACCCAACCAGACATGAATATCTGGAATAAATCTTAGTTGATTGTGGTGTATAATTACTATATTTATACATTGTTGGACTGGACTTCCTAATATTTTGTTGAAGCTTTATATGTGTATATGTGTATGTGTTACTTACTTTTAATTCCTTTTTCTCTGATATTAGAGTAATGCTGATCTCATAGAGTGAATTGTGAGGTGCTCTTGAAGAAATTGTGTAGAATCGCTATCATTTGTTATTAAATGAAAAAATTCACTGTGTCATTTGGGCTTGGTTTTGGACATTTATTAACTTTTGATTGAATCATATGAATATAGGTCTATCTTCCCCTTTTAAGAGTTTTGGTAGTTTTTGTCATTCAAAGAATTGGTAACATCTAACTTACTGAAGTTTTGGGAATGAAGTTTTTCACAATATATCTATAGTGTATAATCCTCTTAATATGCCTAGATATATATATAATGATACTTTTTCTCTCTAATTTTGGTGAGGTGTTCACTCTTTTTTGTCTGTTTACTTTTGAACGTTTCAGATCAGCTTGTCTAAAGACTTAAAAAATACATTGACATTTTCAGTGATATCTGCTTTTTAGTTGCATTGATTTTTTCCATTTTTCTATTTTTAGTTTCATTTCTTTCTGCTGTAAAATTTGCTTACTTATTTAAATTGATCACCTTTAAAAAATAGTGCCTAAGATAGAGCATTAGTTTGATCAAAGTTGTTTTTCCTTTTATGATATAAGAATTTAATGTAGTAAATTTTCTATAAGTGCTACTTTTACTTTATCCTATACATTTTGATAAATTGCATTTTTATTTTCACTTAGTTTAAAACACCTGTAATTTCCTCCAAGGCTTATTTCTTGATTCCTAAACTATTTATATATGTGTTATTTAATTTTCAAATATACAGGGATCTTCTGGTTTTTTTTCTTTCATTCATTGATTTCTAGTTAATTCTGTCCTACTTTGAGAACAGAGTCTCAGTTTGTTACTCAGCATAAAATTTATTAAGATATGTTTATAGCTCGTTATTTGGCCCATCTTGGTGAATGTTTCTTGAGAATGATTGCTTTATTTGCCTTTTCTTTTTCAGTACTCTTCATCTATATTGACAGTTTTTGTTTTGTTTCTAATTTTTATTTTCCTTGTCCCTAAAGAAATTAACATCTCTTTCAGTACTTATTGGCTGGAGCTGAATGTCTCTGTCTCTGTCTCTGTTTCTTTTTTTTTTTTTTTTTGAGACAGGGTCTCACTTTGTGGTTCAGGCTGGCCCTGAACTCAGCCTCAAACTCACATCACAGCAGTCCTCCTGCCTCTGCCTCCCGAGTGCTGGGATTACAGATGTGAGCCACCACGCCCGGCACTGTGGTATGTGCTACTGGTTGCTGCCACACCCAGTATGGTATGTGGTTAACCGGGGATTGAACCCGGGTCCTTGCGCTCACAAGACAGGCGCCGGAACCAATGAGCTAACTCCCCGGCCCTCTGTCTCTGTTTCTCTGTCTGTCTGTCTGTCTGTCTCTCTCTCTCTCTCTCTGTCCCTCTGTCTCTCTCTCTCTCAGGAGATCATTACATCCAGTATTGTGGTTTGCATCTTGAAGTCCTCTCAAAGCCTTATGTGTCAGAAGTAGGGCTTTTTGGAAATGGCTGGATCTGGATATGTGGTGCTGGGATTAAGGATGTGAGCAATACCCACCCTAATGGTGGGTAGACTGGATAAAATATAAGAGATAGAAGGAGAGCAACTGTGGTTGTTGCTTGTCACTTACTGCTTCTTGTTGCATGCTTCTGCTGCCTGCTTGCCATGGACTTTTTCTCCTCTGTGATGACTGACCCTCTGCACGGCCCCCATGCTCCCCTGCCTTGGAGCCAGCTGATTATGGACTGAAACTTCTACAAACTGTGATCTAACTAAACTGAGTATCAGGTATTTTTTTCTCAGCAATGAGAAAAAATTAATTAAAACATCTTAAATTTTAGAGGATATTTTTCATACATATAAAGCTGTGGGGGAATATTTTTCTTTGCAACTCTTTCAGTATTTCAGTCCATTTTTTTCTTGTTTCAATGAAGATATTTCTGTTATAACTCTTATCTATGTTCCTCCTTTTCCCCTCCTCTGTTTTAAGATTTTGTTTTTGATTTTCTTCAGTTTGAATATAATACTCAAAGAAACATATAGGCGGGAGAGACCAGTTAAAAAGGAAGTGACCAGGAAGAGTAAAGTAACAATGTTTGCTTTATATATTTAGACATGCTTCTCCACTGTTGAATCTCTAGTGATTTAACTTAATCTTGCTTTTTCTAGTGCTTAGAAGGAGACACCCTTTTTTGTTTTTGTTTTAAAATAAATTTCCCTTATAAAAGAGTTATTCTACTGTATTTTTGAGCTTCTTTTATGATTGTGTTTTTCAAAGTAATCCTCAAAGTAATTATTCTGCTGAAGAAGCATATTTGGAGTTGCCATATTCTAGTCCCTAACTATATTCATTTTAAGATAAATATACTGATATTGTGGATACAGGCAATTTCAGGAAGACAAGATTAGTAAGACAAGATTCAGTAAGACAACATTGGAAAGCACTGATCTAGAGAGCCTATTGTGCTGAAAATACTTTCCCCGTTTCCTTTTTTTCTTGGTAGAAACCAATTTCTAAAGTTGGATCAGATTCCGGCATTTTTCCCTTTGTGCTTTCAATGTAATGAAATACTTCACAATTCCTTATTTTTCTGTGTTTGGTACCAGATGTAGAACTGAGGACCTTGCACTTGCTAGGCAGGCATGGTGACACAGCCACATCCCCAGTCCCCCAATTCCTTTCTTGTGACATTTTTGTTGTTTCCTCGTGAACAACTTAATCTTTGACACACTGTTTTTCTCACTCAGGTTGGTAAAGTGTTTACTTTCCCCAAG
>PVIR01028304.1:0-22129 GCA_004026965.1 Petromus typicus | reverse complement strand
GGATGCAAGGATGGTTCAACATACGCAAATCAATCAATGTTATACACTATATTAACAGGCTTAAGGACAAAAATCATATGGTCATCTCAATTGATGCGGAAAAAGCATTTGACAAAGTACAACACCCATTTATGTTCAAAACTCTACAGAAGATCGGAATAGATGGTCTCTATCTCAAGCTAATAAAAGCTATCTACAAATGCCTATTCTTTATTAAATCACCTTAGAGGAAAATAACCAACAGGATGGGTGAGTGACTGACTGGGTGGTCGGGTGGATGTCTACGGGAGGGATTGACTGGGGGAATTCGCTTACCTGATGACAAGACCTGAGTAGTTTCACTTTGTGCCACTTGACAGCTGCCATCTAAGGAAGCCAGAAAGGTGGCTCAGTACAAGTCTGAAGACTTTAGAATCAGGGGAGCCTGTGCTGTAATGGCCAGTATCAGGCCAATGACCTAAGAATCTGGAAGGGTGCTTTTGTACATCCTGGATGATGAAGGCCAAGAAAGAGCAAAGATGAGCACCCCAGCTCCAGGAAAGATGGTGAATTTGCCTTTCTTCTGCTTTTTCAGTTCTTTCCAGCACCTCAGCCAGTTCCAGGGGGCTACTTGGTGAGGGCTGATCTTCCTAGTCTTCTGATTCAAATGCCCATTTTTCCAGAAACATCCTGCCCAGTCATGCCTAGGAACAGTGATTTAACTATTGACCCTCTCTTTATTCTGTCAGGTTGACACCTAAAATTAACCATCACACTGTTTGGGCTCATTCTAACTACTCATTTCTCATTTTGTCCATCATACTGGCCTCCTTGCTTTTTTAAATTAAAATTTCTACTTCTTGTTTTTTCTTGAGATATCCACTTATGTTCTTTTTACTTGTTCTTTCCAGAGAAATCAGTATGATTACTTTCATAATTTCACTGAAGTTATCTCTTTCAGTGTCACCTAATTACATAAAATAATACCCTCTTGCTTTTTATCATCTCCTTCATTTCCTTTGTATGATTTATCACAGTTTAGTAAAACATATGCTAATTTTTGTATTGTATTGATTCTAATTATATATCAAAATAAATGTGTATAATAGCAAATTTGATTTATGTCATAGGTTTTTAGATCTGAGGACATTCTTGGTACTTGATAGGTGTTCAAAAGTTGCATTTTTAAATAAAGGAATGAAGCACAATTTTCCTAACTCTTGTAGTTGCAGTTTGTCTATCAGACTGATAAAAACATTTTTGGAATCATTTCCTTATCAAAAAAGCTCCTTTGAAATGTTGTCAGCTAGAGCTAATTAATTACACAATTTTGGTTATATATTAAAATGACCCATAAACCTGTACTAATTTGTATTGCTTTCCATAATTACTAGCCTAAACATACTGTACACACATAACTTTATTTCTTCCATGCAGATTAAACAAGAAAACAGATACACAAAAACTATTGAACAGTGACACTTTAATTATTTTTATTCAAATTTCAATACCGTTGTAAGAGTCCAGATGTAAAAGAAGTTGCCTGAATCAGAAGAAGATCAGTGAAATAGAAATATAGCCACATAATTAAGTAATATTTTGAGAGTTGAATTAAATTGATTTGGTACTTTGAGTTCAACATTGCTTTCCTGCTGATTGCTTGTATAATTTGCTCTCAGGCTGAACAATTTTTTTCTAATATAAATATTAAAGACAAAACAAGAAAAACTTGGAGAAAGCTTAAATATAAATTTCTTGAAATATTTAAAGTACATGTTTATGGAATTAGTTCTAAATTCTGGTAAGACAAAATTTTCACTAAATAAGTATTCAACATGTATTAAAATATAATTATTTCTAAATTCTGATATTATGTACTAAAACGTTGTTACTTCTAAATTCTAATATTACAGACAATATTTTACATGAGTAATTGTTCAATATTACTATGAACTGAACAGTGTGCTGTTCATCTTTACGTGATATATGTGTACATTGATATTATTCCTTGGATAAGACAACTTTCTTATAGCCTAAGCTATGTTTTTTAAATTAAAGCTTAAAAAACATTGATAATTTACTTTTCTGAAGTCTCATGCTTGTTTAACCTCTTTAAATGCATATATATGAATGTATATTTTATTACATTCTCATTTTTACTGATGAATATATTTCTTGGGTGGAAATAAAAACTACTCTTTTAATTTTTTAATATTTTTTATTTTTTCCTACTTAAATAGGCTTTTTGTGGTTATTAAAATTTTAATTTATTGATCAAAATTCTTTGTATGTTTTTAACACTTTCCAGTTTGTAGCTATTGCATAACTGCAGTATCTTTCTATCACACTCCAAAGGATAGCCTCTACTCTCTTTGTTTCTGAATTCCTGCTGCTTTCTGGTTTCCTCCAAAGACTCTTCCTTAAAGAAGGTTGAATTTTGCCTTGCATTTATCCTTTAGCTTCCTGCTATTATACATGATCTTCTTTGTTGTGGTCACTGATAGTCCAGAGATTAAAACACAGTGTTTTCAGAAGAATGAACTCCTGGTCTATGACATGCAAAGCTGATGTAAGATTCCATCTCCATTTGTTCCCACTAGACAAGTTAGTGTAGTAGGTTTCCTGAATCTACATTTAGGTATTTCCTTTCTTTCAGGTGTGTTAGACAGTGACAGAACTCCTCTGAGAGGAAAGCTCTGACCAAGGTTCGAATAGTTATCTTCTTCCTCACCCTACAGAAATGTAGTTTTACTCAACCTTTAGCTTGCAAAGATGGAATTGCTAGAGGTAAAAATTTCTCAAGAGAATAGGTATTATCCTAAGTCTCAAGTGTGTTTCTAATATTTCAAACTATTCAGTGGCTTTGAAGCAATATTAGTCCCTTGCTCTGTTAGTCTTTCCTACCTTCTTTCTGGCCAACAATAGCTCTGATCCCGAGTATCTGTCACTTCGTATTCTCCTTTATGTGCAAGTTTCAGAGAATCAGTTTGCCTTGTTGCTTCAATTTTATCTTCAATCTAAAATAGAATAAGTAGAGCTAATTTGCTAATTCTTCTTCTTTGTGAGTCTTTATATGGTGGAACAGAAATCTAAAACTTTTATTTTATATTTTGGGAAATTTGTTTGTGTTTATTTAAAACACTGCCTGATTATCCCCTCTATAATTTTTATTTTGACAGTACTGTGTTTCAAATCCAGGATCTCATGAATGCTATGCAACATTCAATTACTGACCAACATACCTAGCTTCCCTCTGTGTCTTTGGTGCATATATCTATGTGTCCTCTGGATGTGATTAGAGCAGTATTTGGGCTCTCTTGACAAGATTCTTCAAGCAGTCCTTAGGGGAAACAAAGCCCGTTTGTGGTAGCCCTGTACACCTGGTGCCAGGTTCTGTCCTGATCATCTCTGCCTTACTGCACAAGCCCAGTGCCACAAGCTCATCTCTCTACACTGTGTAGCTGAGGTTCAGGCACCTGGCCACTGTATAGCTCCTGCTGTGTATGGCACGCTTTCTCACAGGAGAAATGAAAATATAAGGACTTGTTATTCAGTATATGCTATATTGTTTCTTTATTGAATTTACCTATTATCTATGCACAAATAATGTATTCATGTCCAATAATTGATATAAATGGTATTTTATAATTTTAATGTGTTATCATTGGATATTTTGTGTAATCATTTATATGAGGTATTAGTTAAGTGTACTTTTTAAAATGCAATATTCCATTATCAAGTTTGGTTTTGAACATTTTGAAATATTTTATTTCTAATAGATTTCAAGTAGTTCTCAGTATTTTTCAATTGTAATGTGCACATTTACATGTAATTTAAAAGACATTTTTGACTATATTGTCATATCTTTCAGTCTTTTTTTCAAAATAAATAATAGGGTAAATATTGACAACTAAGGAAAATGTATAGGTGATGTAATCAAATCCACAAATTTAAGATATGTTAAATTATATTTAATTATTTCTAGTAATAACTTTTATATTGTTGATTAACTACAAAGCATTTGTCATTCATTTTTTTTTCAAAGTGAGGTATTTTAAAAGTTTTTAAAGATACAAGTAATTTTATGTGAATTCAATAAAGGACAAAATATTTAACTTACCTTCACTACCCTATATATTTATTATGTACATACTTTCAGCTATGCTTGTATTTTTTTCAAATATAGTGGAAAATACTGTGATTATAACCATTATGAATCAAATGCTCATGAAAATTAACAGGCACCTATATACTTTCAACCACAGAAGCACATGATAAAAAGTGAAAAAGTTTATGTTATAAAAAGTTTATATTAATGTAATGACTTACAAAATAAATGAATCAGATACTAGCAAAATAAAAATGAGAGAGAAAAGGGAAAAAAGATGAAAAATTTTGAAGATTTTAGTCATAAGACAATATAAATATTTTAGAGCTCTGTTTTTAATGAACTTTAAGTCAACAACAAACAGGTCCATTAATACATCAAAGAACAGAAATGACTCAGTCCACTAATTCTTACAATTACAATATTTACTGTCAAAGAATATTTTTCTTCTGATTTTTTTCTTCCTTTAGTTATCAGATTTTTTTCTTTCCATTAGTTATCAGAATATTCTCAACTGTTTTCCACTTAAATACAGGAAATGAAATTTTATATTTTAAGAGCATATGTACAGAATAATGAGACTCATGTTGGCTTATTCATATATAAATACAGCTTCTTTTTATCATTTCTTACCATTGTCATTTTCTCCTAATATTTCTAATATTCTTCCTTTTTTCTAATATCTTCTGTCTACTTGTATTTCATCTTTTTATACTTTCTTGTTTCTGTATTACACACATA
This sequence comes from Petromus typicus, assembly GCA_004026965.1. Lineage (NCBI taxonomy): Eukaryota > Metazoa > Chordata > Mammalia > Rodentia > Petromuridae > Petromus > Petromus typicus. Next base: position 17,301 of record PVIR01028304.1, on the reverse strand, counting down.
CTGGAAAACATTTTTACAATAAATGTTAATGTAGGAAAATCTGATTGATTATTGTTTGCTTGCTTTCTCCCTAAATTATTTTTAGTTCAGTATACTTGTCAGTCTTTCTGAATTTTCATTCCTTTTCCTCAATTTTCTTCCTGAATTTCCAGAGTTTTCTTGTGTTGCTCTTAATATAGATCAAATTCAGATTTTTTTCAGCACTAGGAAAGTAGTGAATTAGTTAGATTTTTCATTTCCTTGTTATCTGACCATCAACTCCTTTAATTTTTCTGTTTCAATTCTGTTATACTTTTAATTTTTCCTCAATTTATTGAAATTTTTACATATTTTGAAGTACTTTTATATTACTTTCTTATTTTCATAATTGTACCCTGTAGTATAATTTATTTTCAGACTTTTTTTTTTCTAATTTGTTTCCCTGTTAGCTCTGCATGTAATATACATCTTTCCTCTGGTGTACTTTCATAGTCATGGGGCTTTTGCTTCATGAAAGAGGTAGTGCTAATGATCTCTGAGAAACACCCACATTTAGACTCAATTCAGCCTCATTTGAATGGTTCGATAGAAAACATATTGGTTATTTTTGTTTAATTCACATGAGTTACCATTCCCTGGAAAATTTAAGCATAGAGTTTCTAGTATGAAAAATTTTGCAGAATTGAAAAGTTTTCTTGAAAATATTAAACAGATGATTCTACTCTGGTAAGTAATTAATATTAATCTAAGAAAACTGTAAAAAGATTTAGATTAAGATTGGATAGGTAGTACTTAGGAAATAGACCTCTAGTGTAGCACTGAAAATTGTGTTTGAGTACACTAAGGCCACCTTTTGGTTATTCTTTTTGGGTCATTTACAGATTGACCTAGTAAGACGTATTACAGTTACAGCTGGAAGTCCAGGATGCCGGAAATAGTACATGCAGTGGAGAATATTGCAATTTATTTTGCCAGTACGTTTTTCAAATATTCATGTTAGTAAAAACAAAATAAAATAAAACCCACATATACATTAATGTTTCTAGTTCTAGCTGAACTTGACCTGGAAATATAATACTCCATTAATTATCAAATAGCTAAGCCATTTTTTTTTCATCAGTGTGAAATATTGAGTTAAGTAGATGTGGCAATTGGTTTAGATAAGCTAATAAAAATAGCTCCACAGGTAACTGGGTGTAGTAAATGGGTGTTAAAAATAAAAAGTAGAGCTCTTTTCCAGTGAGTCTATGTTTCTTAATTATAAACTTTACATTATGTATACCAAGGGAAACTTTTGTTTAATGGAAAATAAATTATCATTCATCATTCCCTTTTCCTAACATTCCCTTTTCCAAAGAGGGAAATAAATTCTACGTGAGATAATTGAATATTCTATAGTTGATGAGCCTTTGTTTAAGATGTTGGGAAATTAAGGAATTAAGCCAAGTGAAATGCAGAGGTGAATTACTTGCTAATTGGTAGCAAAAGAGTACGTATTCAGTGTGGCTAAAGTCATAGTTTATCTCTTACATCATGAGATGAGCATTAATGTTTGTTTTCATTGACCTGGTTCAATTAGTCATAAGCTATTGGTTTGTCTTCAAAATATGCAGTAGGCGGAAATGTTGGAGGTAACAGAATCTTGTTTGTATTCAAAATGATGAAGTACGCTTAACTTGATGAGGGTGAATCTCAAGTCATTCCCATATGGAAATTCTTAAGAATGACTAAGTAAAAAAAATAGCTGTGGTTCTTCTACAGGATGCAGTATTACTCTGCCATAAAAAATGATAGGTTTGAATCATTTATACTTAAATGGACATACCTTGAGGATATCCTCATAAGTGAAAATAATAGGTCACAGATAGGTACATGTTGCATCTTTTCTCTGGTATGAGAAAATAAAGATGTAAATGAGTCCTAGAAAAAAGAAAAAAGAATGACTAAATAAACTAAATTGTTTGTGATGCAGGTTAAAAAGCTGAGGCACCAAAAATACAAGATATATTATTTAGTATGTCCTGAAATAAAAGGATGATTTCATACTTCAGAAATTTAAGGCTGTAAGACATCAACTGTAGATGCCTATCTCTCTGACTATAACAACAATTTAACGGTGCATTTTAGGGAATTATAGGCTGTTTAATGTATTTTTGTAAAACAAAAAACCAAATACTTCACAAATACTTCCTTTTAGTTTTCATTTATCATGCAGTTTTTTTTCTCAATAATTGGTATATATATATTTTTAATCCTAGGCTTTTATAAAAATTGGGCCAATGTTAATAATTGATTCATTAAATTTCAACTACTAAAGTGCATCTTCCAATTTCATGGTGATGAACTATCAAAAAATATTACAGTTTTATTTTGGTTTGAAATTTACATGGTTGCATTTAACTCAACATTTGAATACTGTTTATTATCAGGCTAGTTATATCTGTGGTGCTTCTCAAGATATCTCAGAAATTTAACAGGACAAAATTCTACATATTGTCGAGAAATAGTTATTGAGATTGAATTCTGTTTATTCTGAAAAAGAGGATGAGCAGATGACAGTTCAAAGATTTATGATAGACTTCCAGCAAAATGAAAAAAATATGATAGCATAGATGACGCCAAGGGAAAATCTCTTCCTCCACCTCTGTTTTCCAGACTTCAGGTATTTTGGAATAGAGGAAGGACAAATACCAAATTAACTTGAATTGAAAAAAAGTTTTGTGCAAAATACCAATCAGACTGCTTATCTTCATGAAGTTCATGGAATTGACAAGTATCATTTTAATTGTGTGATTTTAGGAAAATTTATTTGCAGGCATTTAACCAAACTATTTTATCTCCATCTTTATAAAATACAGATAGTGACAATAACTCATCTGAAACTTTTACTGGGAATGTTTTAGGTAGCTCCTGTAAGGCATTAAGACAATGATACGTCCTTATGGACTCTCTGGTAAATTGTTAGTGAACTGGACTTCCATGATGTTTTTCAGTCTCCTGTAGCATGTGGCTTCTCTGCTCAGCATATCCCTTTGGGAAGTCCTTCCTGACAGCTCGAAGTTGAGTTGGTCTTCCCTCAACAGCCACTGTGTCCTGTGTGTCACTATTGTGTTATATGTTGAATTGTGATCCCCTTATTAATTTATAGGTCTCTTCAAAATAAAACTATGACCTTTATTCTTCATATGTTTTAGATTTCTATTACTATTTCTGTGTTATTTAAACAAGGAAGTGATTAGCTTCTGCAATCACTGCAACCTGTTATAAGTCAAAGTTACACTGATTTTATTTGTAACTCTTCCTATCTTCCCCTACACAAAAATATTTATCTTTAAACATGTTCATTCACTCTGCACCATGAGATGGCATGTAAATTGCTGCTTTCTTGGTAAACACAAGAGGCAAAACTGACATTTCAAATATATCTCGAAACAATCCACTATCAAGAGGATTACTCTCAGTGGTGGTGACTTAGGGCTATACAGTGCAAATCAGGTTTAGAGCTTATTAGAAAAGCCTGAATGCTTTCTAGAATTGCTTTGAATTCTTTACATAGCTTTTTCTCTTACAGTGCAGCCCAAATGACTCCTACTAATTGTAGGCCTGCAGCTTTTTTTATCAAAACTATATAGAACCCCTATTCACAACTTACTTTTTTTAAAAAAAAAATTGAATAAAGTTAAATCTTCTACTTTCTGCTGTTTAAGCATAAGAGATAAATTTTGGCGTCGAGCAGCCATAGTTGAATCAGACATGTATGATGCTGTTTGCAACTGATGAAAAACTAGGGAAATAATCCTAACTAGGTAAGAGATCAGGCCTTTAAGGAAGAAAAAAGTCAAGTATAACATGCAAAAGAGAATAAAATTAGCTATTCCTTAATTTTTAGATAATGATGAAAATGGGGAGACGTCATTTCTCAGCACTAGTGTAAGACATAAGACCAAATCTACAATCCTTTCCTTTACACTGATGTTGGCTAATGGACATTAGACATGGCAAAATACAACTCCTTCCTTTACCTTGATGTTGGCTAATGGACATTAGACATGGCAAAGATAAATGTGATTGGACATTTGTCTTAAAGAATGCCTGACTAAAGCAGACGGTGAAAAAATTACAAAATACTAGAAAAAACATATACAGATGAGCTAATTGCTTATCCAAAGACATCACAATTTTTAAAAATATCATATTTTGTCTGCTCCATGAATGGAAAGTGTGGCTACTCAGTGGGTGAGAAGAGAAGCCCATTCCACACATGGAAGAAAGTAATTATTATCTCAAGGTGAATTCATATTTATGGAGACATACTGAATCTCGATTTTCTTTAAAAATCAGTGAATTTAATTTTGAAGGATATGATATTTTGAGTTCTTTATATATCTAGATATCAGTGCTCTGTCCTAGGATTGTCTGGTGACTTTTTTTCTCAGTTGTATCTTCATTCCGTTGGTTGTTTCCTTTTGCTGTGTGGGTTTTTAATTTGATATCATCTAATTTATTTACTCTTGATACTATTTCTTATGATTTCAAAGATTTATCCAGAAAGGCATTGTCCATGCTATGTCTCTAGAAATGTTTACTTTTCAGAAGAGGAAGTACGTGTGACCAATAATTGCATAAAAAATGTTGAACAACCTTGGCCATTAGAGAAATGCAGACCAAAACAACACTGAGAGTCGATCTCATTCCAGAAAGAATGGCTACTGTCAAGAAATCAAATAATAATAAATGCGGAGAGGCTGTGGAGAAAAGGGAACCCAGTTATATTGTTGGTGAAATGTTGAAGCTTCAACTAAATTTTATTTATTTATTTATTTATTGAGACAAGGTCTCACTTTGTAGTTCAGCTGGCCCTGAGCTCACTATGTAGCCCAGGCAAGTCTGAAACTCACAGCATTCCTCCTGCTTCTGTCTCTGAAGTACTGGGATTATAGGCATGAGCCATCATGCCAGACACTGTGGTATGTGGTGCTGATTGCTGGTGGGCATGATTCTTCAGGCCTCGCATTGTTGTATGTGGTTACTGGGGATCAAACTCAGGACCTTGCACTTGCAAGAGAATCCCCAAAACCACTGAGCTAAATCCCTGGCCCCAAAACTTTTTATATCTTTGCTGCATTTTCATTCCTTTTCAGATTACCATCCTAATTTTATTTAACTATCTATATTTTTTCTTAGATCTCATTAGGTTTTGAAAAAATTAGTATTCTTTTTCAATCTGTATCAGACATTTTATTTAGTTCAATATATTTGAAATTGTTACTAGAGAGTTGTGACCTTTAGGATATGCAATTTTTCTGTTTTTTGTTTTTCATAATTCTTGAGTTCCTATTTTGAGTTTTGCACATGTAGGGAGTAGATAGGACTACCACTTTTTAAAAATGGCTAATGTTTGTAATCTAAAACATCCCCCCCAAAGTTCTTTTGGTTGAATTTATCATCACCAACTGATGCACTATCAAAGTAGTTGGATCTTGAAGGTTCTAGCATAACGAGTGCATTAATCCATTGACAGGGTCATAATTTTATGGCATCAGTGGGCAGTAGTTAAAACAGGAAGTGAGGTCTAGTTAAAGGAAATGGGTCCTAGGTACCTGCATTTGTTAGTAAATATTGTCTTTTTCCTCCTTACTTACCATGAAGTTCTCACCTATTGTGTACACCTGAGGATCTGGTAAAGCTTAGGGCTTTTCTGCCTAGAAATTTTAAATTATTTGTAGTTTCTTCTAGAGATTGTGAAGAAGTGAGTCATGGATGGAGCCAGGCAAAATTCTAATGGACTGAAGTGGTTGAAAGAGCAAGCAGGCGCAGAAAGTAATTTGCTTCTGACACCATTTTCCTCTAGATTTTCTTAGGTTCTGTGCCCCGTTGCCAAAGTCACAATCAGATCTGTTGCATTGCTGAATACTACCTGCTGCATCATTATGCATAAGGACAAAGCAAAAACTTGTAGTTCCTTTCCTACATTGTTAGTTACAGGCACCAGAGTGTGGTGCTGGGAAAAATGTGTGAGAATCTGTGCAGCCACCCTCTGTCTTGGCAGCCAGGAGAAAATAAGACAATTGGTAAGAAGTAGCCTCCTAGAACCCATTCTTAATAGCATTGTTCTTTCTTTCTCGCCATGTCATAACATAGACACCCAGGTTTTCTGATTCCTGTGGCTGTTCCAATTGAGAGGAGCTTCCTTCGAAGATAGTTCCTTCCTAGAGCAACATGCATCACTGAAAAATGATGCAAATTATTTTTTCAAAGCCAGAATGCTGTGCAGAATTAGGCTTAATATCCACTCAGTCTGCAAGCCTGCAGGACTATTGCTATGTCTACACTGATGAGTGTGCTAGGACTCTCTTGTTTTCCTCTCTCTCTCTCTCTCTCTCTCTCCTTCTGAAAGGAGAGGCTGCCCCTCTCCCAACAGTGGAGTTGTAGATGATCATTTATTTTGAATCTGTGCTACACTGCTATTGCAGGTGTCAGGAATTTAGATGGTTTCAGTTTTTCCACTGTCCGAGTTCAGTGTTCTCTTGTGATCACTCATCTTGAAATACAGCTCATGTAGTTCCTTCTGGAGGAAGAAGTGAGTTCCAGGTGTCCCTGTTCTGCCACGGTGCAGTCTCCCCACAGTTCTTGTCTGTCTTGACATTTGCCTGCCTTGGTGGCCATAATCTCCTGTATAATTGCTTGATTTGTACAGGTCTTCAAATCACATTTATTTAGTACTTTTTTTTTTTAACTTAATCTAACTTCGATGGGCTGGTAAATCATAAAATAATTGTGTTTACCCCAACTTTCTTTATGAAATCACATAGAATACATGAAATTGCTAAATAGACATTCCTTAGTATTGTATTTTCATAAAAAATCAGCATTCTTAAAGTGGACCTAATTCTTGTCACAAGTATTCATTCTGGGATACTCTTTATTTCACTGAATGATATTGCCACATAAAGAATAATCATACAAAAATGTGTAAATTAGTTTCAGAAGTTTCCATTAGTATCTTTATGTCCATTTAATTATAAATTTTTTGCATTTATGTCTTTGATTGGTCATATTCCTTTACTTAATAATTATGTTTTAACATAAACTAGATAAATGTGTGCTTTTGGATACATGCCCTCTCCATTTTCAATTAATAAAATATAACATTTTAAAAACTATAATCACTCAAGTGTGGGAAATTCATTTTGTATATTGGTATAATCAAAAATATAATTTATTACAAAAGTTTGTATAATTACCTCATACAAATTCCCCATAAGCTTGGTAATGTTTTATGCCCCAGAGGAAGAAAAAAAGCAAAGAGGCAGTGAATTAAAGGTAAATCTCCACAGTCTAATTCATGTGTCAAGATGAAGAGCCCGAGAGACTGCTATAGAATTGAAAAAAATAGAGAAGAAAATTTTGTTGCATTAACAATTAGGCAATTCTTGATGACTTTGTGCAAATATAAATAATAAGAAACCCAAATGATAGGTAAATGACAGCATCAGTAATTCTCCAGGAAAAAAAAAAAAAAAAGGCAGGGACAAGGCATCTAGTAGTTCTTTTAAAACAAGAACTTCTGTTTTACACAGTTGTTCTGTCATATGAAGTGTGTTGTATCCCTTTAAGGTTTCTCCTGCATGTACATACATAATCTTACAACAAATTCTTCATTACTGAAGTGGGCTTGTATATGTTTCTGCTTCTTTTCATCAGGAGAGTTTTGCTCAGGGATCTAAGTATTGTCAGAACAATACTTAAGAGCAAATTTTCCAATGAGAACCTCACCTTCACTGAAAATATATTAATTTTCCATCTCATTCAGAAATCCCTGTATGTATCTTATCATCTTAATACTTAATAACATGTTGCACCAGTAGAATTTACCAGTTTTTAGAGAATTTAGATTCTCCCAACATCTTGGAAGATAATTACTCTCAGTTCCATTTTCTTGTTCTCCCCTTCCACCTGCCATTTCTAAAAGAAATATAGTAAAAAAATAAATAGAAAGTCAGTGCATAATGCAAAAAAAAAATGAGAAAAAGCAAATGCACACATCTAACCAATGTGTTTAAACAAATATAAAATGTTGTCACTTCACATGTGTGAAAACGTAAGCCTGGATAACAATCGGAGGAAAACACATAAAGAAACTTTTCACTGTTACTGTGCATATTTAAACTACATTATACTGCTAGCTTGATTAGGTGTTCTAACTAAAGCACAGTATCATGAACAAATCTAAAGAGGAAGGAAATGATATTCAGGTAAGCGGTTTGCAGAAGCTGGTCATTATTGTGTACTGTCCCTGAATTTGTAGAAATGGTGGATAGGAGAGACATAGGAATTTTTAGAAAACTGTTCTATCTGATCCCCTACAAGACTGATTATGTGAGAACTATCAACTCTTACTTCTTGACACAATCCAGAAATAGGTTGTTTTGATTAATCAGTTGTGTATTTAAGGAGAAAGTCGCTGTACACTTCCAACAGAGATAAAAACTTGACATTTGTTTGGTGATAATGGAAGCATTTCATCTTCTAGTACAGGTGATTGCTTATGATTTGGAACAGAAATAATCATTCCTGTGTACTTTAGAGCAGCAAAATGCTCAACAATAAGGTTCTATTCTGTCAAATTCAGTATAACCTATTTTCAGTATTTTGCAGATAGCAGGATTGGAAGCCTGAATCTTATGAAAAGTTCAGACAAACAGGTATAATGAGATTTAATACTGCAAAGGAAATTCAAGCTTCTTCATTCTTTCTACTTCAGCTAAAATAGCATGTTTCCATGTGTCTCTTTTGTTAGCTATTCAGAACTGGCAGAAGGAAGCCAGGTGAGCATAGCAGACAAGCATATCTCATCTCCTCCAGTTGCTTATAAATTAGTTGAGATAATAAAAGATCTATAATATAATTCTTGAACAAAGAGTAAGAACTCTTATTATTTTTAGAACATCACCTCTGGATAGCAAAAATAGAATAAAACTTATTTTTCAAAAGAATATAAAGTCTTTTGACATGTCCACATATAATGCTGATTTATTTTTGCTGTTTATAGTTGAAATCCTTTATCAAAGGAATTGTACAGCCCCAACTTTTAAAAGCTTATAATAAGTACAGAAGATTCAGTCTGGCACATCTTCTCAAGTTCCTGAGATGTTCTATCAGATTTTTTTTTCTCAGATCCTCTCTAGCATTCTTTTTTCTTAGCTTAAAGTTTATTGGTCCATTTTACATATACATGATGATCACATTCATCTTTAGGGATTTGTTCCTGTACATGGTATATCATGGTTCATGTTTTTTCCCCAGACCCCTACCTTCCCTTCTTCTCCCAACCCTCCCTATTTAGAAAATCTTTGTTTCCATTTTTTCCTTATTTTCTCAGATTTTTCTTTCCCTTTCTTTTCTTTTCCCACCCCTCTCCCCACTTCCTCTACCCTTTTGGACTTTTAGTTTCTATTCTTCATTATGTAGTATATACTTGCTTATTTTTTTTTTAAGGTTTTTTGAGTCAGGGTCTCACTTTTGTGGTTCAGGCTGGCCCTAAGCTCAGCCTCCAACTCACATCACAGCAATCCTCCTGCCTCAGCCTCCCGAGTGCTGGGATTACAGGCGTGAGCCACCACGCCTGGCACTGTGGTATGTGGTACTGGTTGTTGCTGGGGTGAGTCTCAACGCCCAGTATTGTTATGTGGTTACCAGGGATCGAACCCGGGTCCTTGCGCTTGCAAGACAGGCGCCGGAACCACTGAGCTGTATCCCCGGCCCCTCAGTAGAGATCTTTTAAAAGAGCCATGACATCAAAAAAAATCAATGGTTTCCAGCTGGGGATTTATATACCCATATATATATATCCATTTATATACCCATATATATACCAACATATATGTATATAAATATATACACATATACATATATATACATATATACATACACATATATGTATACACACATATGTGTATGGATGGGAGATTGTGGGAGTAAAAAGGCCATAGAGAGGAAAAGAAGTAGATCTTCCCCCAGAAGATATTAGAACAAAGAGCTAAACAGGCCTCACTCCCTGCAACTAAACCTGATAGTTTTTGGTCACACTTCCTGTATATACTGTGCCCTGCAAAGCTTATTTCACAAAAGCTTGTGGTCACACTTACGTAATGCACCTGACAGAGCTTACTTTGCAAAAGTTAAAAGAAAAAAAAACTAAAAAATATAAAAAAAAATACTCAGAGATCCTTCCCTATTTTTCCTAGGAAAGAGCTAGTCAAGAAATCAAGGAGGGGCACCCTCAGCATAAAGGACATACCCCCAGCTGGTATAAAGCAATACCCCAAGCCCACCATCAAAGATGACTCTGTTTCAGGAACACTTGCTTGTCTTTCTGAGAGAAGGAAGCCATTCCTTTGAAAGTTTTCTTTATGAAAGTACAAGCTCTGCTTCTAAACTTTCAATCTCTAATTCTTCCCCAATATTCTGCATTGTTCGGGGAGCCATACCTGAGTCTCCTAGCGCTGACACTGTGACAAGGTGATAAGTTTTCTGGGGATGTTTACAGTTAAACTTTTGTGGGAGGAAATATGTACATATTTGTGTATGCCTGTACAAATGTATTTCCCATATTTGTACTATATATACTCCCCAATACATATGTATTTGTCATATTTTATATACATCTATGTACATATTTATATTATGTTTTAATGGACCATTAGAATAAATATTATTTTAAATTTAAATCTTTATTGGTACATTACAAATACATATCATTATCACATTCAACATTGAGAGTTTGTGCTGGATATTTTTAAATTCAATTCTTCATTGATACATTTTATATACACATCATATTCATACTCAACATTAGGAATTTATACCAGTATGTGACATTAATTAGTTCTCATTTTTACCCATTTCCCTATCCACTATATACTCTCCTTCCCCTGTATGCATATGCTTTCTTTTTTAAAGAACATATTTTTCTCTTTCCCCTCATTTCTTTCCCTTATCCCTTTCCCTCTGAATATTTTCTATTTCACAACATCTATCATACATTCTAGAAGTCATTTACATCCTCAGATTTTCATACCAGAGAAATGAAATGGTATTTACATATCTATGACCTAAGGATAATTTGTATCGATGTCAATCATAATACATATATTCCTGACAAAGCAAACACCATTTAATGGTATTATTTTCAAACAGCTACAGTACAATAGATGAGGCTAACCAAATTCCTTATCCAACTTGCCAGTAACAGTCTTTATGTGATAGATTGACAAGTGAGGATGGTAATATAAATTTAAAATTTCTTCCATGAAGAATACTAAAAGATGAATAGGATGTTAAGATGTCTCAGAATTGGTACATAGTAAATGAGAAATACAAACATTTGATGTGATTTAGCAACTTGTGCTAGAATCAACAGAATCTGCTACTCTGAAGATTCTGGTTTTTCAGGGAGATTGTATAAGAGCTACAAAAGGATATATTGTTATGGATGGTGGCCTTTGTGTTTATCTGTTCAGATGTTCAAACAGACTAGAAATATTTGTACTATATAAATTATGTATCTTATCTCTCCTTATCATTTTTATTACTTCCTTATTTTCTTTTAGACTAGAAATGCTTATCTGTTTCAAATGTATCTTTGAAGTATGTTCTTTTTATTTTAATTTTTATTGGGTCTCAGAGGTGAGTTTGAGTCTCACATGTTATTTTTAAAAATTGTTTTTATCATACATATGTTTGAAAAACACTCATGTATTTGTGACATATGATGAATAAATTTATCACGTGGTACTAATGTGGATACAGGTTGCATTTTGATCCATCTTCTTTCCCCTTTGTCTTCACACCCTCCTGTTTTTTCCCACTCGCCTATGTCATTCTCCTCTCCTCAACGTCTCTCCCTGTTTCCTGTCTTGGACATGAACTTCTGAGAAAGGCTGGAGTTGGTAAGGCTTTGAGAAGTCTTGAAGATGGACTGAATACATTTTTCACTGTGAGATGGAGAAGAGGCAGGATACTAGGGGTGGGAGCTCTGGTGTGGCTGAAAGGAGCTCCATGTGCTCCAAGTGTGGTCAGCGAACCATGGTATTACCTTGTAAGAGGAGGAGCCCAACAGCTTCTTCACCTTGGGGTTGTGCCTTTGAAGGGAATATTGGCTCCCAGGCCCTTCCTCCGCTTCTCTGTCATGGGGAGGCCATGAGCTGAATGATTTGCTGTGTTGCTATAGTGATGTGCTTCCTTGTCTCAGGCCCAGAAACAACCAGCCAACTAGTTATCAGTGGAAATTTTCAACAACATGAAGCAAAATCAACCCTTTTTCTTTGTTAGGTGATTGTCTAGAATAATTGTTATACGAACAGACTAACAGAGGATGAATAAAGCAGATAGAAGTGAATGTAACTGTTGGGGTAAACTGAGGCACAGCCTAGACCACCACAGCAAGCAAAAAATGAAACAAAAAACAAAGTTTTATTTTCAGGCTATGTTCAAGCAAGTGAAAGGTGACCCTGGGACTTTGGGCAAGGGTAAACCTTATAGAGGAGTTTAGGTAGGGGAGGGGAGTGCCAAAAGGAGTGGGGGATTTTCCCTGGGAGTGGAGGAAGTCTCTTGTTCTGTGAAAGAGGAGGTCTGGTGGCCTCCAGGGGTGTGTAGACCTGCAGATATTGCCCTATGGGACAGGCTGCTTCTCTCTCTTCCTGACTTGGCCTCCTATTATCCTTTGTGCCTTATGCCTTGAGATATTGCCCTATGGGACAGGCTGCTTCTCTCTCTTCCTGACTTGGCCTCCTATTATCCTTTGTGCCTTATGCCTTGCAAGACATGTAACTGTGTTATCTGGGAAGTTTTTCTCTTCTACCTTGAAGGGAGTGACAACAATCTTTTTAAAATTTCTCCTGTGTTTTATTGCTTATTTTATTCAAATTTATCGTCTAGCTAAATGATGGAAGAGGGTCTTTGCCTTTTATATGTTCTGCCCTAGGCTCAGTTACTTGAAAGCACTGTTGGAGAAACACTAGTTGGTAATGATAGCATCAACCATGCCTTCTCCCACTCGGTGCTCCTTCCTTCCTTGGTAAGAACCAGCTCAGCTCAGCACTTACAGGATGGGAGGAATGGGTGGGTATTATGGGATATATTAATTCCAAATAAAAAATGAGGTTTAGATTATCATCATAACAATCATAGAAGCTATTTGCATTGTCTTTGCATAGGAAGTAACAATTCAAAAATGCAAACAAAATGCCTGGGGCTCTCTGTGGCATTCTGACAGGGTGTGTGGAAACAAAGCAGAGTCAGTAATTAGATTTCACATTAAATTGTGCAAGTTCTTTTTTCTGTATTTTCCTTTCCACAGAACAAATGGATGTGCTGTCATAATTCTCTGTGAACCACCTGTCCTCCTGTGGTTTCACATTATCTCTGAAATACACCAGGGATTAAATACAGAAGGAGAGAGATACTCCTGAGACAGAACATGCGGGTGTGCAGGAAATTAGGAGACTAATATTTCTTTTTTTGCTGACTACAAATTATCCTCAACTTCTCTCAAGAAGTAACCCATTTGTCTTAGCTTCATTATGTATGGTTTGTGGCTCTGACTATGTCTGTGTCTAAAACCAAAATGTGATAAAACAATCCATGTGTTTCTCATCCAGCGTTTTAGAATATACTAACAGAGGGAATTTGATTTGGGAACATTTCAGCCATGAGCAAAGGCAACACAGATCTTTATTACACTGAACTATTCACATATAGTTCTAGCTATTTTTCTTGTTCATCAGTATCCCAGGAATCTTCTAGCTCATTTATACACAAGAGGTTTTGTATTTGATTTCCATTTGACTTTTTGTTTGGTTCCCTTCCTCTTTTCTTTCCTCATCCAACCTAAACTCTAACATAATGTACTGTATCACTCAATCTCTATGATTGTGTTACTTTATACCTTCAATTTTATCTCATATATTTGCTAACTGCATTTTCACAATTAAATCACATGTTTTTTTCTGTTTGATAGTAACTTGCATAGTAACTAATATATCCTCAGCAATTAGAATGTTACATGTCTGGGATCTACATCTTATAGAAATAAGTAAATAAATTTAGTATGAAAATTAAAAAATAAGTAATCTTCACATCTATTAGTATGAGGCAATTAAACTATACATTCAGAAACAAAACATGTGTGTGGTGTACATTCCTCAATACAGATTTCTCTGATATTTGCAACAAATGTTTTATTTTTCACTTTAGTGCACTTAAAATATGCACACATTACAGGTAATATTCAGTTGTAGGATTGTTGGAAATGAAATAGCTTCAAAAATAAGATATAAATATATCAATTAAAGTCTCAGTATCTCTCATTGGTTTATCTACTCTACAGAATTCACAAGGAGAAGGAAATGTTTCCTTCCAGTATGACTTCATTTCATTTAGCTAGATACAAAATTGAGCTAAATGATAAGTTTTGATATAGTTTTCCCTACAAAGTTGCAATTGATGTAGAATTAAAAGAATGTGAACTTTGTACTTAACTTCAGAAAATGCAATATGTGTTTTCTAATGATGTAACTGATCCTATTTTTATTTATTTATGTTACTAATTCTTTATCTTTGGAAAACTTGACTCAATATATAGTGATGAAAAATCACAACAGACTCTTTTGTCCTCCTCTGAAATATATTAATTATAAAATAACATTTTATTATTAAAAAATATAAGTATGGCTACTGCCTGAAAAATATTTGTTTCATTAGGTGAGTTAAATTCTTAATGATGGAAGATTTCAATGCTGTTTGCTCTTAAATTCTCTAGAAAAAACAATGTTAGAAAGAGATCATTTTGTAACATGTTGTCATTTGGACATAAAGACCCAAATTCATAAGGCTGAAGGAAACATGTAAAATACTTAGGCAACTATGTAACTGGAGTTGGGTACAGTACATTGATTGGCTGGCAGAATGCCTCCACAAGTGCCACAGGAGAGAAGCAGAAAGCCCATCTGGTCTCTACATTGCATGTGCTGTTTCCAGAAGTACTGCAAGAGCTTCTAACTTGTCATAGATCATGAAAGAAATAACAAAGGAGAAAACTACTTCTTTTGTCTTACAAAAATCATTGCAATAGAAATTTACACAATTAATACCCCAACAATGTTGTTTCAACACTGGAGATTTGCAAATTAAAACAACACTATGGTTCCATTGTAATCTAGAAAGGATAGCTACCATTAAGAAGTCAAAAATTATCAGTTGCTTTTTTATTGTCTCCAGTTGATAGACATTTGGGTTGATTCCAGATTTAGCAATCACAAACTGAGTTGCTATAAACATAGGTGCACATATGTCATGTGATATGACTCTTTTAATTTTTATGTGTATGTACCTAGCAGAGCAATGGCTGGGTCAAATGGGATCTCCAATCCTAGCTTTTTGAGGAATTTCCAAACTGCTCTCCACAGGGGTTGTACGAGTCTACATTCCCACGAACAGTGGAGAAGGGGACGTACCTTGAGGACATCCTGATAAGTAAAATAAATAGGTCACAGATGTGTAAATATCGTATCTTTTCTCTGGTATGAGATAATAAAGATACAAAGGAGTTCTAGAATGTATGTTGTATATTGTGAAATAGAAAACACTCAAAGAGTAATGGAGTGAAGGGAGAAAAATAATGAGATTATAACAAAAAGAAAAGAAACGACGTTTATATACATGGGGGTGGGAGTGGTAGAGTGGGTAGAGTTATGGGAAAAAATGAGAATTAAGTTGTGTCATATACTGGTACAAATTCTCATTGTTGAATGCAATCATGATGTGTATATGTAACGTACCAATAAAGATTTCAATTAAAAAATTATCAGGGCTGGGGATTTAGCTCAGTGGTTCTGGCGCCTGTCTTGCAAGCACAGGGACCTGGGTTCGATCCCCGGAAACCATATACCATACTGGGTGTGGAGACTCACACCCAGCAGCAACCAGTACCACATACCACAGTGTCGGGCGTGGTGGCTCACACCTGTAATCCCAGCACTTGGGAGGCAGAGGCGGGAGGATTGCTGTGATGTGAGTTTGAGGCTGAGGTCAGGGCCAGCCTGAACCACAAAAGCGAGACCCTGTCTCAAAAAACATATATATTATCAATTGCTGGCCAAACTACAAGAAAACAGGAACCCTTCTGCATTGTTGGTGAGATTTTAAACCAGTACAGTGACTGGAAATTAGTATGGAGGTTTCTCTCCAAAATAAAAATAGAAATGCCATTTGATTCAAATACTCCTGTGCTAGATATACTCCCCAAAGACCTAAGGACATAATATTACAGAAATATATATGTAACTGTATTTATAGCTGTATAATTTGTAATATTACATTTTGAAAGCGACCATCAGCTATGGATAGATGAAAGAAGATGTGGTTCTATACATAATGAGTACCACTGTGCTATGTAGAAGGATAAATTTGAATCATTTGTAGAAAAATAGATGAACTTTGAGATCATAATGTCAATGTGATAAGTCAGGCATGCAGTCTTAAATAAAGCATGATTTCTTTATTTGAAAATTCAAAAAATATTGAAGATCTAAAGGACAGAGTGAAATATAGATCATAGGTGAGAGAGATACATCTCTTGCAATAGGAACAGAGACAGAAGGGGACCAAAATATGGAAGGAAGTGGGAGGAGGGACATAAAAATATTTAAAATGTGTTATGTACACATACCAATTTGCCAAGATGAATATAATTATTATGCAGGTACAAACATGGTAGTAATAAAAATAAATTTTTCAAAGAAAAAGAAATAATAATAGTAAAAAATTACAAAGAAAATAGTATAGCACATTAGAAGAAATGTCAAGATTTTTGATTTGTTTATTGCAAACCCTGGTCTATCATTGGAGGAGACAGACAGTGTGCTCAGCACCCTTGCGCCTTCACACGTGCATCAGAAAGGAGATCTGGTACAGTGTACTTTCCAAGGATGATGAAAACGGGCTCATCCAAGAGCACTAAGACAGCACACAAAATATTTGTTCTAATGCATCAGGACATTGGAGAAGGAATCCATAAGCTCTGTAATTCTAGTGTGGTGTGACCATTTAGAAAAATTCAGAACAGAATTTTGTTAAAAATTAAATTCTTTATTGGTACATTTTATGTACACATGACAATCACAGTCAACATTTGGAATTTATACCAGTGTATGACACAGGGTAATTCTCATTTTTACCCACTCCCAAGAATAGAATCTTTTAGACTACCAGTGACTTAATCAATGTGGTATATCTGGTTGTTATCCAAAAAAAAAAAAAAAA